>CAUYQG010077018.1:0-30964 GCA_963574415.1 Tarsius wallacei | reverse complement strand
CAAACTCAGGGTCCCTGACCCTTGCTAATATTCTTTTGTTTTGTTTTGTTTTTGTTTTTTGAGTTGGAGTCTCACTCTGTCGCCCAGACTGGAGTGCAGTGGCGGCTCCTGGCCACCGCAGCCTTGACCTGCTGGGCTCCGGCGATCCTTCTGCCTCAGCCTTCCAAGTAGCTGGAACTACAGGCGCGCGCTACCACACCTGGCTAATTTTTTGATTTATTGTAGAGATGAGGTCTTGCTTGCCCAGGCAGGTCTTGAACCCGCGGGCTCAGGCAATCCACTCACCTCAGCCTCCCAAAGGCGCGGGATTACAGTCTGAGCCACCAAGCCCAGCATTTACTTTGTTTCTTTTCAGTATGTATGCTTAATAGAAGTAGAGAAGAAATCAGAATTACTGAAAAGAGTGTGTTGGCAAATAAGTGGCAAAGGGAGATAGAAAACTTGCTAAAATATTGTACTGAACAGTTAGTTAGAAGTACAATTTTGGCTTCTTTGGCTTTGCAGAAGCTTGTCAGTTTGATCAAGTCCCACTTGTCTATCTTATCTTTTACCTCTTATGGCATGGGCACTTGAGGTTTTGATCAGGAATTGGTTGCCAGTTCCAACTTCCATAAGGATGTCTCCTGCATTTTCTAAGATTCTGATAGTTTGAGGTTTTATGTTTAGGTCTTTGATACATTTAGAGTTGATTTTTGTGTATGATGATAGGTAGGGGTCTTGTTTAGAATCTGTAATACTGAGTGATCTATCACAGAAACAAAGAACTGAGTATCACATGTTCTGACTTATAAGCGGACCTTGAACTTGCTGTAAGAAAAGTATTGACAGTGGTGGGAATCTACTGGGGAAGGGGGAGGCACACCTCATCAATAAGGGTCCCTGCATAATGAACACTTGTATGCCTAACTCTGAATTGTACCTCACATCTTTAAAATACAATATAAATAAATAAAGCACAATATCTTTTAAAAAGTGCAATTATAATATGCATTTATTTAGAAAGCTAAATGTCATGCTTCACAATTTCCTGAAAAGAGAAAAGGAAAACTAGACCATTCATAACTCTGAGATGTTACAGTAACAACTATGAAAATATCAGTACCACAAGCCATTGGGATGCACTAGCATTTTTCCTTTAGTTAGAATGGAAAGGGCGAAAGACTTTCATATTTCAGAAAAATGTCTAAATAAACTCTCCAGGAAATATCAAGCTGAGACAACCTTAAACTTGTGTCCAAATTCAAGTCTCAGACGAGAAGTCAGGATACCAGTGTTTGGTCAGCTGGTTTGTAATACCAAGTCTGAAGGGCAGAAGAAGAATTTTGAACAAGAGACAAATCACAGTTGGCTTGGTCTTTGTTCAAAAGAGAAATTTAGTCATGACTCCTTACTTGCAAATGACAGATATCTACTCAATTCGGTTAAAAAAAATGACATTTAATAAATCAGAAAATTGAGATGTCGGATAAAGAAATTCAATGGGTCCAGGTGCTCAATTACGGTAATTATTGTTCTTTCAGATTAAGAACTCCAGTTCCTGGTGTAATTAGTAACTTTTAACACAATGAGAATGGCCCTTTTTTACTATTTTTGACAAAAGTCAGCAGGAGGACTTATTGATCTGGTTTTGGTCACATGACCCTCTCTGAGTCAGTGCCTATGGCTGCTGAATTAGTCCTTTTGTTAGTCTATTATTCAGTTTATGTATACTTTTGAAGAATTTACTGAATTCCAGATTGCCCAAGAGCCCAGTCCTGGAACCTGAAAACGAGGTTTTGCTGTGTTTTGCTACGGGAAAGGAAAACCAGAAAGTGAGCAGCTGGGCAGGAAAAAATAAAATAAAATAACTTCACACACACACACACACACACACACACAATTTCTTTATTTTTAATTACAAATGTACTATTTGCTCAAAAAAAGAAAAATAAAATGAGAAAAATAAATATTCACCATAAAAAGGAACTCTACTATAATAGTTATACAAGAATAGTAGCTGGCATTTTTAAGTTCTTCTACGTGTTTTTAATCTTATTTATTCTCATAATGATCATAAGACATAGTTATAAAGGATGTTTTATTGAAGAATAAATTATCAGAATGATTAAGCAACTTAAATCCCACAGCTTGTGAGCATAGAGCTAGTGTTTATATCTGTCTCCATGTCTTCAAAGCTTATGAACATGATTCAGATACTATGCTATTGTGGATGTGCCCCATTGGCTTACATATAAAATGCCTAGTTTAATTAGAATATATATGAAACTACATATCCAGAAGGATTTGGCTTCTCTTCCTTGTGAATAGATGCTAAATAAATGACTATGAATTTCAGACTAGGATTCAAACTCAGGGTCCCTGACCCTTGCTAATATTCTTTTGTTTTGTTTTGTTTTTGTTATTGTTTTGAGTTGGAGTCTCACTCTGTCGCCCAGACTGGAATGCAGTGGCTGCTCCCGGCCACTGTAGCCTCGACCTGCTGGGCTCTGGGAATCCTTCCGCCTCAGCCTTCCAAGTAGCCGGAACTACAGGTGCGTGCTATCACGCCCAGCTAATTTTTTGATTTATTGTAGAGATGAGGTCTCGCCAAGTTGCCCAGGTGGGTCTCGAACCTGCGGGCTCAGGCAATACACTCACCTTGGCCACCCAAAGCGCAGGATTACAGGCTGAGTCACCGAGCTGGGCCATATTCTTTTTTTTTTTTTATAACCACTGTCCAATTATCTTTATGATAACAGCTAGTATTTGCACATTTGGAATTTTGTTTGCTGTGTGTATATTACGGATCTTTGAAGTGTAGGATATTAAAAGATTAGGTCTACTCATCAGCTTTACATCTCCAAATATAATTTCTCATATTTTCTGAGGATGATGACAAAGTCTTGTCCAAAAAGATGATTTATTCTCTCTGGTTCTGAGCTACCCTGATTGACACAGATCATCAGCAGAAATTTATGAAAACATTGAGCTTTCTCTTGTCTAGGTTTTATGCCATGTCTCTGAGTGTTTGAAATATGCTAAGACAGAGAAAGTCACTACAGAGAAGAGGACTGTTTTTGCTCTATATGGAAAACCAGACAGCCTCTGTCATTTCAATGTTTTATGTGTAAGGATTGGTACAGATAAAACCAAGAAATGAGTTTTTTCAATTATCCAGGAAGAATTAAATTTCCCTGCCTCCTTTGGCCCAGGTGAATCATATGCAAACGCTGTGCTAAACTAGGAAAAACTTCCTGAGTCCCTCTGGGGGTCCTCACAACATGCTGAGTGAACTAACTAACAAGTGAGAGGTAATTCACTCTAACTTCCAGAGAGCACATGGCCTTCTGAATTATAATATGCAGAGCACATTGTATGAAAAGACATCTTCATAAATGAGATCACCAGGACTTCAGAAAGCAAAACATACAATACAGCATTTTATGGATTTGTAACACCACTGACAACTATGTAGAATTTTTTCTCAGAATAGATCATGTTGCAAATTTTCAAAATGCCATAGGGGTTGTTTGCAAGAATGCAGCATTCAGCACATCAGACAAAGTATTTGAAGGAGAAAATCTGCATTTGAAAATAATAACAGAGAACAAAATTTATCTTGTGAAAGGGACACAGCATCTCAGAAAACTGAGGAACCTAAGAAAGTTGAAAATCATACTTAAATTGCTAACCTCAGCTAAATATATTCCTCACCCTCCCCCATGACTTTTCCACTGTTCTCTGAGTGAAGCCCGTGGGGAAAGCAGCACCAGAAAGCCCTGGGTCTTCCATGAGGACCAAACTGGCTCTTTGCTTAAAGTGTCAAATTTCTCTGGTGAAAAACAAGGACAATACAAGTAAGGGTGTTTTAAAGGTCGAATGACCTCATGCACAATGAATTACAAAGGGCAGCTGGATAGTTTAGTGCAACAAACTTTGAGCACTAATAAGTCATAGACCTTTCAGGTGGCATTAAGGACACAGATGAAAAAGCAATCTATGTCACTGAGGGGCCCAAGTTTCAGAGGGAGAGACAGCCACAGAGCAGAAATGTTAGTGTGTTCAGCAGGGTGAGTGATGGACAAAGACCAGGGGGACACAGAAGATGTTCACTCAATAGGACGGAGAGGATTCAGGATGCCTCTTGCAGAAGGGAACTCAAGCTGGGGTTTACAGGAGAGAAGAGAGTTCTAGGCAGTGAATTGGGACCATGAGAAAGATGTGGATAAGGGGATTTGAAGTGAGAGGTCACACTGCTTGGGAGCCTGGAAGCCCAGGTCCAGACATGCAATTGTATTTTCCAACAAAGTGACAAATCAGTGCTAAGCTTCCATGCCTTTATCTCCTGGAAATCAGATATGTAGGTGATTATGTCTTACTTTGATCTTATCTCCTTTTCCTTCTCATTACTGAAGTATTTGCATCTTGTAGAAAAAATAGATAATTTTTCCCCAATCCTCATGAGGTTTTCTTTGGAATGGAGCCTTGTAACACAAGGCAGATCCAAAAGAAAAAACAAACACATTTATTAACACGTACATTATATAATGTATGCGGTAGATACTTGGAGAATGAGTAATTCTCAATGAAGTGGCTTTGATTTCTAGTTTATATAACATCAGCAGAAAGGAGAAAATTTTTAGAGAAATGATGAGACTGAGAAAAAATAATTTAGTCTCTAGTGTGACAATTTGTGGAAAGGCAAATAACTGTCAGGTAAAGGCTAATAAGTGAAGCTGGTTAATGTCGATTCTTCTGGCCCTATTGGTAGACCAGGAAGGGTCTAAAGTTGAGTCAACCTTTGTTCTTCCTTGTAGTACCTTTGTTCTTCCTTGTAGTAAGGGAGGATATCTTTGTTCTCTGTAAATCGATGTCCTGCTTTTAGGCATCTAGAGGACAGAGGACTTTCTTGAATCTGTTTCTTCTTAATTGCCTTCAGCTTATCCAATGAGGCATATTTCAAGGTAGTATGTTCTAGTCTCCCATACGTCTTAAGAAAGAAGACTGAAGGCTCCAAAGCTTCAATGCCCTAGGAAGTTTGAGTCAGAGTTCAGTGCCAACAATGCTACCACCTGTCTTCCTCTACTGGCAACCATGGTGCTTATCTCTGTAAAACGGTAAATTTGAAAAGATTCAACAGTCAGTGACAGGTAACTGATATGCCACTGGATAATCTATCAGGACCTTATAAGAAACAATATTTATCTCCCACAAACCATTTTGACCTGCCATATGTATAGTGGACCTCAGTGTGTTTTGTTTCTAATTAAACACATGAGAAAAACATATTTATGGAAACCTTTGTTAATGTCATTGGCCTTTTGGAGAGAGTCCACTATCACCAATTCAGACCCAGCACTGAATGTCTGTGGACCAACTTCTTAAGAGTTTGCTCATGTGACAAATCCGTCCAGATTTTCCTGACTGCACTATTAGATCGTTCACAGCATGGAGCCTGTTTCCAATTCCAGAGCTAAAAACAAACAAACAAACAAATAAATAAATAAAATAAAAACAAAAGAAGTCTATGTCCATATCTATGGAATGGAGTAGAACTCGTGTCACATTTATTCTTGTCATTCATTATCTTTCAATTAGATATGAACTACTGTAATGTAGTAAATTATTCTTGAACTCAAAAGCTAGACTTCTCAGTACACTGAAAGACTTCTCAATGTATAGGTACAATGTCCTGGTAAGAAATCAGAAGTTCTTAAGTTTTCTTTCTAAATGATACACACCTTGTGTACTTTTCAAACAGAGCTGAAGAAAATAGTTTCAGCACTCCCTTTCCTAGCCGTTAGGTGTCTTGTGGCAAGCACATGGAGTAAGCAGAGACAAGCTGGTCGGAGTAAGCAGAGGCAAGCTGGTCGTGCCTACTGAATCAATGATGTGATGCTGTGCACCTGTTCAGCACTTAAAACTATGTTTATGTGAAAATCATGACTAAAATTAATGAACCATAAAGTGAGGAATCAGCCAGGATTTGATTTGAAAGGGAAGTCGGTAATACTTGTGCTGCTCTGCTGTATGTTTTTAAAATTTTGTATGTAATTATGTTGCTATTGTAATTACAGGGAGCTTTAAAATGCCCTGGCTGTTTGTAAAGGCCTTTATTTATTGTCCGTAATCGCATTCTGAGTAGCAATGCTTTTGCATTCACCAAGAAGACTAAAAAGTAAACAGATAAAGCACAATGGCACTTGGCAATTCAGCTCCTGCTGTTGTAGTGGGTTGAACTGAATGTCTCTTTCTTTTAAATATTCATCCTTAAAATGTATCAAATTTAGAGATAAATACAATAGCCAAGAGAGAAGATAATGTGCCTCCTATCTCTTTTTCTTAGGTAGAATGGTCTCGACTGACCTCAGTGTGTTAGTCCTTCAGAGTCTGATTCGTTTATCTTTAACTTCATAACACATGAATGGATTTCAATGGTATTGTAGCTCAAACCACAAGTGGTTCTTTATGATAATGACAACCTTTATGTATAGCTAGCAGATAAAGAATCATAGAGTGAAAGAGGATACACTATGAATCCTACCTGGGGTGTGCATAATCTTCTTAATGGAAATTGATTTTGATCCTTTTGATTTTTCACAGACTTCCCAAGCATAAACACAGAGGGTGCCAACAAAATGCATGCACATTTTAAGAAAGAAAAAAAAATATTAAAATTGTAATACTCAATATATACCGATAATAAAAGGTGAATACAAGTCACGTTTGACTTCTGCAGTTACAAGAGGTGTTCAAAGTGGTTACCATCAACATCTAGACAGTTATGATTATGGCACCGTGGTATGTAAATAAATCAAAAGTCAAATATTGACAAACAGACTCTCGCTAGATCACTTGAAATCTGAAGGCCTTAAGCAATGGTCTTCAATTCCAGCAGTGCAGAAGAATCACCTGGGAGCTTTTAAAACCCCATACTCGGTCCATACATTAAAGTAATGACATACTCTTAGGGGTAGCAACCAAGTATCAGTGTGTTTAAAGTTCCTCACCAGCTTCCAAGTACACTAAAGACTGAGAGCTTCTGCCCTAAATGTTAAATTTGTAGTTTATTTAGTTGTACTTGAGGTAGAACTACTACTTTAGTCAACAAATTTGGAATACGTATAAATACAGTGTGGTAAATGGTAGCAGTAGATAATTACAATGATGGTGGCATTGATAGTTATTGAATAATAACTATTTAAATTCTGTGTTCTCAACCCTCTGATAAGCCCTGTATATTTTATCACTGATTCCCCACTGCGACTTTAAGAGGTAGAACTTTTATTGTTTCCATTCCTGAGGTGAGGGAATTTAAATTCACAAAACGTAGGTGACTTGTCCAATATTACTTACTGGTTTAGAGCTAAAACTAGGCTAGGATTTAAATCCAGGTCTGTCTAACTCCAGAGTATAGATCACGACTGTTGAGGTTCTATTTTCAAAAAGCCCTGAAGGTGAAATTCCATCTTCATTCTACTTAGTGCTTTACCGTATTCAGCACTAAATTTGTCACTCCTCACCATGGAAATGTACTCAGTGATTCCAAATATACCACAGCAACATGTATTGCCAGGTTTTTTTTTTTTTTAGATTAACACAGATATAATCTATTCCAGAAATGAATGGACATTACTCTTCTGAAATATAATTGTTTTATTCTTTTACACACACACACACACACACACACACACACACACACACATGCACACACACACTCAGTCACTCAGGATTATTCATGGATAAGTTTAGAATGCATCCTGTGCCAAGTACTTTGCTATACTTAGACACCGAACTAGACCTCACTTAGTTGCTGATCAACTGTGTATTATTGTGCATACAATGATCTCAAATAATATGAATATTAAGGGTGACATGATTAAGATGACTGAATAACTTTGAAACCATGAAGATGTTACATAATACGTGTTTAAAAATAGAAAACAGGTGAACTTAAAATCTATAAAGTAATAGCACAGAAAGTCAGATAATTATCCCAAAACACAAGTATATCTAAGCATTAAAGCAAACACAAATATATCATATATTGCATCTGATAGTAGTCTGTAACAATTTTGTTGCATCGTGTTTGTTCTATTAGCAATATTGATATTGCTATTCTGCTGTTTTTATTCCATATACCCATGGTAGTTTAAATAGGAGAAAGAAAATATGCTGATATGACTATAATTATCAATGAAGGATTTTATGCTAACATAAAATAAGCTGGGCTCGGTGGCTCAGCCTGTAATCCTGCACCTTGGGAGGCTGAGGTGAGTGGATTGCCTGAGCCCACGGGTTCGAGACCCGCTTGGGCAACTTGGTGAGACCTCATCTCTACAATAAATCGAAAAATTAACCGGGCGTGGTAGCGCGCACCTGTAGTTCCAGCTACTTGGAAGGCTGAGGCAGAAGGATCGCCGGAGCCTAGCAGGTCGAGGCTGTGGTGGTTGGAAGCGGCCACTGCACTCCAGTCTGGGTGACAGAGTGAGACTCCATCTCAAAAAACAAATAAATAAATAAATAAAGTAAAATAAAATAAATACAAAAATAAAAAAAATTAAATAAATATAAATCGTGATTTTTACAGAAATTGAAAAGTTATTATGAAACCATGACTTTTTTCTCTTCTAAGAAATGTATTTTGAAGTAGTTACAATTTAGTACCAATTAACACTCCTACTACCTATTGTACATAAATATCACACCCTACTATAGGGAAACAGGGCTCCTTGACCAGGCTGAGTCCAGCACTAGGGCACCATATGTATTAGTTTGAAGTGTACTAAACTGTCCCTTTGTAGGTTTAAAGTGGTTAGATTTTGGTAATTTAAAAGAGCTCACCAAATGTTTGAGAACGGACATTTGGTCATGTCAAAAGTGAAGAAATTATCACAGACTAACTGGAAGCTATCTATAGAAACGACAACTTGAAAAATGAATTTTCACTGGCCCATGATGAGAAAATTTGAGCAGCTAAGAGAATGACAGCTGCAAAGAACTTAATTATATCACAAACATCATTGAAACTATATACACATACATATGTACATACTTTCATTAATTCACAATAATAATACTTTTTTTTAAAAAAAGCAATAATTTTATTGGTCAACTTTGGCGCTGTCCAGGATACCCATTCATTCAAAATATTGTTAAGTAAAAGCAAATATCCACATTTATTCTATCTGTCCAGTATGGACTACATTTCAGAAAATAAAATACTTGATGAGGTTAAGATTGTTATTTAAAAATTATAGAAAACTAATGTAGCATAAATTTCAGAATTTAAAAATTACCATTTTGCTACTTTTAATGAAGTGATAGCTCTAGACAACAAGCAAGTGTTGCCTGTTATATACTTGTTTATAACACATGCTGGGAAAATCAGACATGGATGTCATTAATGAATAGATCAGAACAACAAATCTGAACCCAAATATAAAGCTTACTGTTTTTAAAAGTGGAACAATAAGATTATATTGCCTCCTTAATATGATGCAATAGAACATATTTGGCACCATATTTTAATTATACTAGGGGTGCCAAGAAATGTATACACATTTTCAGAGAGGCTATCTATATATTACTTTTCGAAGTTGAATTAAATTACAGAAGCAAAGTGTAGTATGAAATTAACTCAGCCATGCTTCTACCATTTTCTTTGTCCTACCTGATACATGGTGATGCTAGCATTCGTTTGATTAACACCACCTTGTAAGCAAACATCATACTTAAAATGAGTATTCATTTTTGTATTTGTAATTCATATGTGTGTGTATATATATATGTGTGTGTGTATAATGTAATCAAGCATTTAATCAAGATTTATGTAGCTATATATAAAAAACACTGAGTTTAATCAAGCATCTAGACTGAATTTTCTAATTAATAGGAAACAGGATAAAAAAACATGTTAAATAACACAAGGTGCAAATCCAGACTTGGGTAAATTCTACAATTTCTTCAGAAAAGTAAATGCATGGGGGAAAATGTAGGGGATAGGACGGGACTTTGTTATAGATTGAAGGACACTTAAGTTCTAAATCAATGAAGTATAGTGTGTGAATCTTATATTATTCTCATTTGAACAAATCAATTGAAAACACATTTTGAAAAAATCTGGGGCAATTGGTGACGTACTGGGGAATAGATAACATAAAGTGATCATAAGTAGGTTAAAACGGATAAAATAATATCTGTTGTGGATGTATACTGATGTATTCACAGATGTTCAAATGTCTAAAGTTTTACTTGTTGTTGTTTAGAACATTTCCAGCAAACAACAATGCAAAACCAACAAATAATTCAAAGAGAGGATAGAATAAAAAAGGAGCTAAGATTGACAAATGATGAGACTGGATATAATCCTACTTTGAGTAGGTTTGAATATTTCCATAAATACAAAGTTTTAAAAAATACTGAAATGTATCTGGGTATGTGATACCAAGAAGGTGATGACGATGCAGAATTTTATAGGATCAGTAGGAGCTTAATTGATCACTGGGAGAAGAATTCCAAGCAGTGGGAATAGAGTGTAAAAGGCATGAGGCTTCTGGAATCACCAGGAAGTTCTGATAGCAAACAGTATTTCTGTATTACTGAGGCGGCACAAGAAGACATGAAGATGGTGAGGCAAGGAACCGAATTTTAATGGACAGAAAGTCAGAGTTATAACATGGGGAAAAAAAACAAAACAAATTTTGAAGCCAGAATTCTAGCCTGGCACATTTTGGGTTCATCTCTTTAAAAAAGTCACTTAGCCTCCCTGAGTCTTTAGTCGATCCTTTGGAAAATGGAGTAGAACCTATCTACCTCTCAGAGTAACCAAGACGATCAAAGGAGAGAAAACATTAGCAACTATGTTTCAAACTGCAAAGTAATATGCATATGTTCATTTTTATCACTACTACTGTCAGTTATGAGCAATGCATACACATACAACTCTGGGCGCAGAATAATAGTTTCTGATATTGACAAATACCTATATTCACTTCAATTTAGTTTTCTGTTGATGATCAATTTTGATGGATGCATTTGATGATATTGTTATGATCAAATAATACTTATGTCTGATACTTAATACCTAACACAAAATTATGTTGTATAATTAAGGATATTCTGGGATTAAGAAACAAATTTACTAAAAATTAAATTTCACCATTGATCCCTAAAATATCTCATTAAATACCAGATATCATTCTTTAAAAAATACTTGTAATTGATTTATGAAATTGTTAATTGGATTTTCACATAATACAAAAGAATTATAAGTAACACATAGAAAGCAATTGGGGAACTCATAAAAATCAAATAGCTTTATCTTTTACTTTTGTTACTTTTACACTAAATGGGCACATCATCTTTCTTCAATACATACATTTTTGTGAGCACGAGTTGTGTGGGTGTGGCTGTCAACAAAGACTCCTTAGTTTTGGTCACAGCTCAGGGACATCTGGTGAGTCCTGATAGTCAACAGTGATGACTGTCAACGTGCAGATCTTTTTAGTTTCCTAGAAGTCTGTGGTTTATACACAGGCCCATTAACTCAGCTTTCCCTATTCTTTTCACGTGTCATATAATCATGATAATGAGCCAGGAAGTTGCTATTTGAGAAATGCACAATAGACAGAACCAATTTATCATGTTCTGTTAAATGAAAGAGTAACAATAAAAACAAAATTGCCCATGATAGTGTGAAGCCTTCTGAAGGATTTATGATGAGCGGATGGCAATACTACAGGGTGACCAGGAGTGGCCTCTGCCCAGAGCACCAGATGACTCTTAAAAATCTATGGCATGCATCAGTAACCTTTAACAGCCCTATACAAGACACGCACACTTATTTATATATGTGCAAACACTCTTGATTGAAATCTCTGACACTAGAAATTTTTGTAAATAGGTGTCAGAACCTTTAGAGAGAAATTAAATGAGAAAAGAGCATTGGTCTTTTATGGGAATGAACTCACAAGTTCCAGATTAGAAAGAAGATTGGCATAAATATCAGAGAACAACACCTGGATTTATAGAATCGCAGAGTTGGCAAGAAAATTCAAGATTTCACCATCTCTGCTAGATGTGCTCATTAGACATTAATGAGCGGTTACAGTCCATCTTATGACAGTTCTGATAATTAGAAAGTTATTTCTTGTATTGAAATATGCTTCCAAGTAATTTTTGCTCAGTTGTATTAATTCTACTTTCTGGGATCAAATAGATATACTATACACTCCTCAAATATTTGAAGACATAAGACTTTTTAAAAATTCTTCTAGCAATTTTCTGCCATTTTCTCCTTCAAATAACATGATTTTTACTCCTTTATCACTCTGATCAGATTAATTTTGACTTAGGCCAGTTTGCCGAAGATTCTACATAATTTATTTGTTAAAAATTGGCTATAAGATCCCAGAAAGCCAAAGTAAAATAGAAAAACACAATCAGTTACATATTTCTCATTGTCCTTGAGGACATATGTATGTATGTAGCCCTCCCTTCCTGAAAACCTAAGGTAGAACTCCAAATATAACTTAAAGAATTAATTTTGGCAGGGCTCAGTGGCTCAGCCTGTAATCCCGCGCTTTGGGAGGCTGAGGTGAGTGGATTGCCTGAGCCCGTGGGTTCGAGACCCACCTGGGCAACTTGACGAGACCTCATCTCTACAACAAATAAAAAAATCAGCCAGGCATGGTAGCGCATGCCTGTAATTCTGGCTACTCGGAAGGCTGAGGCAGAAATACCGCCGGAGCCCAGCAGGTCGAGACTGCAGTGGCCGGGAGCGACCACTGAACTCCAGTCTGGGTGACAGAGTCAGACTCCAACTCCAAAAAAAAAAAAAAAGAATTAATTTTGTTAGAAGGGCACAGCAGTGAGCACACCTTGGTATGATCTACATAAAAAATTTTCTATTTGTAAAGCCAAGTTGCATAATCAGAACACTAATACATACATACATACATAGCAACAACAATGTGACATGAGTACTACTTTTGCAAATGTCTTAGTCTTTAGGTATTTTTTTGGAGAACTTTTGTCCCAGAAAATACTGGCAAATTCTTAGAGATGAACAGACCCCAAGTTGAGAGGACAGTGAAGTCAAAGCTGATCTTGCTTTCCAGGCCACTGTCTTTCTTCTTTACTTTATTGTTCCCCAAAATATCACCATTGCTTAATCCAATCATTTATTTATGCACTTTGTTTATCATCTGTTAGCTATAGCTATACGATAACTTGGTATCATTTATTTTAACAGATCTATCCTCTGTTCTTGGGCAAGTGTCTAACTCAGTTTGTATTAAATAAATATGGGTTGATTGCATAGTAGAACAAATAGAGAACTGAACTTATTTGGAGAAAATATTAATAACTGTTCTATTAATAAATGTGTTCCATATTAAAATATCTCTTAGAAATATTGAGTTTAAAGAGATTATCATGCTATAATCCAAAACAGCAATATAGCATGCCAAGATTCCAAGGTTTTTTTCTTAATGTTAAAAAAAGATAAAATATTTCAAACATGCAGAAAAGTAAAGAATATAACTTAATAGAAATCCATACATTGCACTGCTAAGATTAAAGTACTGTTCACGTTCTAACATTACATGCTTATATTATATGTTCCGCTCTTGCCACCCGTGGCAGTATCCCACTACTGCCAATCCCTCTTATGGAGTATTATGACAAATGTTCAGAGTCCACTTATGAATGACAACACATGGTGCTCAGTTCTTTGTTTCTGTGATAGATCACTGAGTATTATAGACTCTAAATCCATCCAAGTTGCAATGAAGTTCATAATTTTGTCCTTCTTTATGACTGTGTAATATTCCATTGTGTATGTAAACCATGTCGTTTTTACCCAGTTCACTTTTGAGGGGCAGCACAATTTGCTATAGTCAATAGTGCTGCAATAAACATGTGTGCACAGGTACCTTTTTGGTAGAATGATTTGAGTTCCTCGGGGTATATGCCCAGAAGGGGGATTGTTGGGTCAAATGGAAGGTTGATTTTTAGGTCTTTTACAAATTGCCACACTGTTTTCCACAGAGGCTGTACTAGTTTACACTCCCACCAACAGTGTAGAAGTGTTCCCTTTCCCCCACATCCTTTCCAGCATCTGTTATTTTTTGAGTTATTGATGATGGCCATCCTGACTGGAGTTAGGCGGTATCTCAGTGAGGTTTCAATTTGTGTTTCTTTGATGATTAGTGAGGCTGAGCATTTTTTCATGTATTATGTAAGGGCTGCTCGTATGTCTTCTTTTGAGAAGTGTCTATTCATGTCTTTTGCTCACTTTTTAACAGGGCTGCTTGTTTTTTTCAAGAACTGGGGATACAGACCAATAGAACAGGATAGAGATTTGGAAACAAAACTTCAATTTCTCAACCACCTCAGCTTTGGCAAAGCCTCCACCAACAACCACTGGGGAGAGGAGAGCTTATTCAGTAAATGGTGCTGGGAAAAGGGGATGACAACATGTAAAAGAATGAAACAGGACTCCTACCTCTCACCATACACAACAAATCAACTCAAAATAGATCAAAGTTCTAAACGTAAAATCTCAAACTGTGATAATCTTAAAAAATGCAGGAGACATTCTTACAGAAATTGGAATAGGCAACCAATTTTTTATTAAAACCCCAGATGGCCATGCCACAAGAGATAAGACCAACAAATGGGACCTCATCAAACTGAAAAGATTCTGCAAAACAAAAAAAACCATTAAGAGAGTGAGGAGACAGCCTGCAGAATGGGAAAAAAGTATTTGCCAACTATATATCTAACAAAGGCCTAACATACAGGATCTACAAGGAACTCAAATGTACCAAAAGCAGGTTACTCATTTTTAGAAGAAACGAAATGTAGTAGGTATACATAGGACATAGCTTTTTATTGTCTCCATTCTCCCCTGCAGTAGTAATCACTTTACTTAAAATGAAATGTGGGCTTCTCATTTGTTCTACCATTCAATTAACTAATATTTTTTAACACCAACTATGAGTTTATACCATTTTCTTCCTTGTGATCTGAATTTCTGCATGCAATAAATACCAGGAGTAATTCAGTTTATATTAAAAAAGTAGATTAATTATAACTTTATTTGAGTCAATTTAAATATTTACATGACATGGAGAAATACTTTGAAAACTATTACTTAACAAAACTAATCCAAAAAGAAACAGGGAAATCTAAATAATCCTAAATCCAATAAAATCTCTAAATCTACAGTAAATTTTTCCCATAAAAAATGCCAAGCTGAAAGCCTTCACCAACAATTTTCGACAATTAGTCAATAACTAATTCAAAAATTTCAAAAATCCTCAAGAACATGGAGGATGCAGAAATTCTCCCCAACACATTTTATGTTTCTCATACCATGGTAATAAAATTAAAAAAGCAAACAAAGATATTATGAGGAAAGAATATTATAGGCAAACTTACCCATGTTGACATGGATGGAAAAATGTAAGTAAAACATAGACAATCAAATCCAACAATATTTGAAATGACCCAGTTGGGGCCGATCATAATCCCTAAAGACACAATATCTAACTTCATAATCTTAAATGTTGAAATTCAAAAAGATTAAAATCCTAAAAATATAATTTTGGAAAAAGTAGTAACAATTATTTCTAAGAGATTTGTTTACATTTTTAAAGGGAATTTATTTGAGAACCATATAAAAGCAGAACATTATATAGGCCACTTTACACAATAAAATAGGCAATAATAGCATACATAGTTTTGCAAGTGTAAACACTGAGGTATACATATAACAGTTACACAGACATAAAAGTTATGAGCAGAAAAACCATGTTCATAAAAAGTAAGAGCCAGGCTCGGCAGCTCAGCCTGTAATCCCAGTACTTTGGGAGGCCGAGGCAAGTGGACTGCCTGAGCCTGTGGATTCGAGACCAGCTCAGGCAACTTGGCAAGACAACTTGGCGAGACCTCGTCTCTACAATAAATCAAAAAATTTGCTGGGTGTGGTAGCGCACACCTGTAGTTCTGACTACTTGGAAGGCTGTGGTGGAAGGATCTCTTGAACCCAGCAGGTTGCTGCTGGAGCGGCTGTGAATGTGCCACTGCAGCCTGGATGATGGAGTGAGACTCCAAAAACAAACAAACAAACAAAAAGTAGGACAAAAGTAAAGGTTTCGATGCATTTCACTATTGTTTAGTAATTGTGTGCACCCAGCTTTATAACTGCAGTCATCTAAAATACAACCTGTCATTTGAGGAGATCGATCAAAAACTGAGATGGGTCACCACTGCATCACCACTGCACCAGTCATTCAAAGAAACACGAGCTCCAGAACTTTATGTTTCTCAAATGCAGATGTACTAAAAGAACATCTTTTTACTTTCTGTGGAAATTTCAATATTTTTATATACATGCACAAAGCCTCTTCACACAAAGGCAACTTCACGATAATGCACCTGCATGGAATCATATTTGCAAAAATGCATAAGACAAATTAGAACTCTCTAAAAGTCTTCATGTTATGTATACAGCCAGTATTGGAAAGGATGTGAAGGTGAAATACCTAGCATAGTGGCATACCCCATCAACAAGGGTGCCTGCATAAGGAACATTTGTATACCTAGCTCTGAATTGTACTCCACAGCTTTAAAATAAAAAAAAATAAAAAATAATGCTGACAATTAAAATTAGTGAAGAAAAAGAAAAAAGACTAAAAACTAAAAATAAAATTATACATATGAAAAGGAGTATCGCAGGGATAGGTGCTAGTATGTTTACATTCATTTTGTGCACGGCACTGTTGTTTTTGAAATTATCCTATGATCCAACAAATACTGACATGAGCATTATCTTAATTTTTCTATCTTCTCTGTCATGCTTCCATGTTGTTTTGGGTACACAAAAATCTATTCTTCCTGTACTCATGTACTGATCACAGATATGACTGAAACAATATCGGTGATTAAACAGCAACACTGTTGCCTAAGTGTCTTCTTTTTCTACCAATCACATAATTATTTTCAAATCAGTCAATTACTTCTCTGTTGTCTTCAGGCAAATAGGTTTTAATTCATTAAAAACTCCTGAAATGTCATCAGCTGGAAGGAATACCAATGTAAGCAAATTACTTATTTTTAAACTGAAGTTTCCATTATTGCTCAAGTCAATCGGCTTATCTGATTCTTCTGCCGAAAGCATTGTGCTGAATGGAAAAAATAAGAAAAAAAAAAAAAACTTATTGGTAACACCTTTAAATCCATTTTTAGAAGACTTGATTGCACCTAATTCCAAATCTGTTATTATGGTTTGGGAATTCAATTGAAATCTATTTTATTCTCTGTAAAGACAATAGTAAGGTAACAGTTCTGCCTAATATGATGTGACTACCTTATGAAAGTGGTTTTCAGAATTTTAGTTGTTAAAGATTTTAGACTTTAGGAATTCAGACTCTAGGGATTTAGCTCTTTGGGAATTTCAACATTTGAGATTATGACATTTAGGACTGTGTCTTTCCAGACTATCATCCAAACCCAATATCCTTAGAAGGCTTGATCAACCCTAATTCCAAAATTTGGTGAGGGTGAGTCCTAAGAATGTTCACAAGTCTCTCCTAAGGTAACTACCTAATTGCTAATTCCATTTGTTTTACTGTATGATTATATCTTACTTATTAAAAAACAATTGGTCCTTAGAAGCCTTGATCACACCTAATTCCAAATCTGTTATTATGGTTTGGGGATTCAATTGAAAGCCACTTTCTTCTGCATAAAGACAATTACAAGGCACCTATTGCCTCCAGAAGTCAAATCAGAGTTAACTTTTGAAAACCAATAAATGTAGCATAATATATTGACATCAAAAGTCACAAAATGGAAGAAGGGTACTACACACAAATATGCCAGACTATATAAAGAACTACAACATATCAAAAATAGTAAGACAAACAGAAATCAGAAATCTGTATTCCATTAAATGCAGAAAAAGAGAAAAGCCATATGAGATTATTTCTATAGATACAGGAAAAGCTTTTAATGAAGCTTAAAGTGCATTATTATTAAACATACACATATACACATCTTAGTAATGAAAGTAATAACTTTCTCAACTTGATCAAGTGTATCTATAAAACTTCTGCAAAAGCCTTCCTTTCCTCCTTCTCTTCTCCTCTCTCTCTTCTTCTTTCCCACCTCGTCTCCCCTTCCTCGCCTTCTCTTCTATTCCTGAACAATCCTGTACAAAATTCATAAAGTGGGTCAAGGTAAGGTAGTCTTCCACACCAGATGGGCAGTGGAGGAAGCAGTGCCCCAAAGTGAGGCATTGACTCCTGACAAGGGTGAAGAGAGTTTCCACACAGGGCTGATGGCCTAGTATGAGGTGTGGAGGATGAGTCAGGGGATGGGTCATCCATGAGGAAGACGACTTAGCATGGGGCCTCAGAACCTAAAGGGAGTGAGAAGAATGTAGACACAGACAGGCAATGGGTGCAGGGTAAGAGTCCCAGTAGGGTGAGGAAGACATTCAGGTGCAAGGGCAGCTGGGTGACGAGGGCTTCTAAATAGGGTTAGGCCCATGCGGTGAAAGGATATTGGTTCCATACAGGAGTATTGATTAAATAAAGAAATGGGAGTTAGTTTTCTCACAACTGGAGAAGGGAATTGCAAATATGAAAGGAAGAAAAACTAGAATGAACACTGAGTGCTGAATTAAGATTGGAGTGTGAACTCATGGTGAGATAGAGAGAGGGAGTGAGAGATGAACTTTCACATACGTATGTTTGACCTTAACTACTGAATCTCTAAATTGTGCAGATAGATCCAGAATATGACCCACTACTTTGTTCCTTGTGGATAATGGAATCTCTATCACTATGTGAATTCTGGACACCATAAGTGTCAACTGTACTGAGAAGAGAAAACTGTTCACAGAGAGAATAAAATGGCAAATTGTACAGTTTTACCTTGCTTTGTTTTGCTTTTTTTCCCCATAGACCTCAAGTTTGAAGAAAGGTTTAAACTGCTGCTATTTAATAACATGCAATTTTTACTTCATTATGGCATTACCAAATCATAGGCCAGCAACCTCCAAAAATCCTGAGCCTGTCTTCACATTCTTGAATGCAAATGCATTGTTTAAGTTGTTGCCAAAACGCAGTTCAAAATGCAGCCCTCTCCCTTGGAACGTGATAGATATTTGTAATCTGCATTCCCCTTCTTTCTACACACAGGTAGAAACTCGGGAGGTATTGCAAATAAACAACCACTCTTAGTGGGAAACTTCAAACCCTCAGGGTTGTTCAAATGGTGATATATGATCTGGTCTGCTGCGTGTCACACATCTTGCTTTTTCTCCGAAAGTCTCCTTGGTACCTGCAGTGTACAATGGAAGGTGCTGAAAACTAACAAAGCTAATTCTCTTCCAGCTGGTAGTCCAAATGCCAAAATGCTTAAATGCTTTTATTAGTTGTTTCCCAACACTCTGGAGTTGCAAAAACACCTTATTAGAAAAACATTTTTCACATGTTTTGCTTGATTCCTCTGCTAATCCTTCCTCCGCTGACAAAAATGCCCTAACAACGTGGATCCTTGAACATCTACATTTAAGTCTCTTAATTGCTCTTTTTTATTGCCAATGTCTTTCTTACATTCTATGCTCAAATACAATTATTTATAATATTCATTTCTGCCAATATCTAGAGCCAGCTCTATTCCTCAAACCAAATCTTTTGGTCCTCATCCGTCAACCATTGACGTTGGCAGGCATCAGAAATGCATTTGCCAGGGTCTCTCTCTACTTAGTAACATTTTATACTTGCAATTAATTGCATAGGCAATTGGACACTGAACTAATTGTGGACTAAGCAAGCCAACTGTACTATCAGAAATGAAGGAAAATTATGGCTACATTTAGTAAATTCTTGTATAATTCTCCCCATGTGCAATTTGATTCCCCAAATTAAAAGTGGGCATAAAATTGGAGTAGCAGAAATAAATTTGAGGGCTCTTATTTTGTTTTAGGGTTATGCAGTGATTTCATGAAGCTATCTTTTTAAAATAAATCTTTATAATCTATATTTTTAGTTTGTGATAAGTTACAGTGGAAAAAATGTACCCTTCTGCAATTTTTTTTATTGTTTATGGTTTTTAGAACAAAATCAAGATATCGGTTCTAATTTACACAATGATAGTTGCTTTAAATTGTCTGTAGTTAAGAATATCTTTAATGCTAAGATTTGCATGAATATCCTCTGACCAATAGGACATTCGTTTTACTGTATGATTATATCTTACTTATTAAAAAACAATTGGTCCTTTGACTTAACTCTTAAGACAACAGCTGAAAAACTGGACATAGACCTTTTTTAAAAGAGGTGATGGAGCATTTTATGAAGTCTAATAGATTTTACAAATGTGTATAAAGTATATTTCATGTCATATTTTCTAGATTTAAGTAATGTACTCAGTACTTCTTTTGGCTATCTGGTTTTCCACCCACAGCAGATGAAGTTCAGCAAGTTGCAACAAGGGTACCTCGAAATTAAAAAAAAACTGAGAACAACAAGCAAATATAGCTGACCATCTGACAGTAAAAAAGAAAACACAAAAATAATAAAATCAAAACAAACATAAAAATTTCTACAAGACTGAGAAACTGGCAAATGTTTATTCTATGCAGCAACAACTTGAGAAGGCAAAACTCTACTCCAATAACACTTTGCATTTGTAACACTTTACAGCTTATAGTTAGTGATTTACAGGTATCATGTACATATATTAATTGGTTTGGTCCTGTGTCATAAGAAGGGCTATTATGTATCATCCCCTTTGAATAATAAATTGCTTAGTATAGTGTCTTATAGCATGGGCTTTGAAATAAGATTATTTTGGTAAAATCTGAACTGCTTCTGCTTTGATGTGTGATCTTAAGTAGCTATGTAACATTTTTGAGACTATGCAATGGTGATAATAATATTTACCTAACATGGTTGTTGAAAAGACTAAGTGAGATAATGTGCATTAAGCATTCCAGAAACTTAGTAAGTGGGAGTTTTTGTTATTACAGCATGCAACAAATAAAAGCTCAGAGATACTGACTTATTCAAGGTCACATAACTAAGAAGGAATGGAGCCACGCTGCATCTGTTTGCAGTCCTTCCATTGACCTTCAAGCTGACTTTACGATTTGAGAAGAAATCGCACCCAGCCTCCTTTGTATCCAAAGACATGACTTAACGTCTTCAAAATAGCAAAACTTCAGAATTTTAAAAATAATTATAGGGTCACAAGATTGGATCCAGCTGAAGAAGTAACTACTTAGTGACACATATAGTTAGTGCCAAGGGTAAAACAAAAGGCATGCCTAAGGAAGGACCCTGACGATTCAATGGACTATAAAGAATAAGCACCTGAAAAGAATATGAAAAACAGTTGATTACAAAAATCATCATTTCTTCTTTCCCTCCTTCTTTCTTCCTTTTCTTTTTCTCTTCCTTTCATCTTTCATTAACCCCTTCCTCCCTCTTTTTTTTCCATTCAATCAAAAATACTAATAATTATTCAGAACTCATAATAGGCCAAGATTTACACTAGATCCTTATGCTATGTTAACTAGAATCTTTAGTTTTAAGGAGTTTGTGTTGAACTAGGGAAACAAAGAAATAGAAAATTACAATATAGTAGAGATAATGTGATATGAAATAATGTATTGCTACAAATCTCAAAGGAGAAGTGCTTAACGTTGACTTGGAGAGCTGGGAAAGTTTTTTTTGGGAATAGTTATTGATGCTAAGGTCTATAAGTTCTGAAAGCAATATATAGCAGCTGGGGTGGAGAGACAAAAAAGTCCAGAGCAAACTGAGAAATCAGATTCTCTCAAAACTTTGAATAGTTGAATAGAATAATAAAGAGAAATGGTGAAAGATGCCAACTAAGAAGTTAGAAAATAACAGATAATACATAGATTTGTTTGTGAGTTAATGGTTCTACTGTCAAATTGGCTATGCTGAAAACTATGTTTCCTGGAATCCCCTTCTCTCTATATTTCTGGCTTATGTTTTTTTTAATTAGACAATTAAATTGTGTAGAGCAAGATGGAAGTGATGCACAATGCAAGAGAGTGACACAGCAGTGCTGGTCAGATGTGCTTTCACTTTTTTTGTTGTTTGGCATACCCTCTTCTTCCTGGCCAGTGGCCCTGTAACAACCCAGGCTAATCACCAGGAGCTTTGTTGTACACTCACACAGGCTCTGGTGAGAGTTGGCAACGGCCAACAAATCCCTGTCCCCTTTAGCCTTCTCCTCTAGCATTTGGTCAAGCCTGGTTCCTAGCTTCCCCCCAATCTCCAACTCATTCATATTCTCTAGAGCTTGATTTTTTAAAAACCCCTTTCCCAGAACTTTACTTATCATTTTCTCCCACAATTTTATAAGGTCTAATTTCTTTAATCCACAGTATTTTATAATTCTATTCTACTTCCATTAATATGGTTGTTGACACTAAAAGTAGTTCTAGGGCAACACAGTGTTAAGGATGAGAATCTTAAATAGTCTGGGGGCTCACTCTGATGAGCTTAAAGGGCCTCAGTGACCATGGGGCATGGATAAAGGAGACACTCTCAGCGCACACCATGCAGTAACAAAACAGTTGCTTACTTGATCGGATGTGAGTAACTGTCAACACATACCTGTGGAAGGCAAGCCCAACATCGTAAATTTTAGTTATACTATGGAGTATAATGGAATTGATTGGTTGCTTGCAACCATTCTAGGGATCTTGGAGGGAAAAAAAAGTTAAACTCATGGATGTAAATTCTCAATGATAGGTCTAAAACGAACCAGGAAACTGCGACTGCCCTGAAAGCATTCTGATCTCCTCTAGCCACAGAACCGAGAGTTCTGAAAAACAAATCTGAAGTATAATTGGGAGGGGGTGTGGCTATATCACCATGCACAATTAATTATCAATGCACATGGAATGCAACAGAAGATGGGAACATAAGGGCGAGTTCCTTGACTTCTTAGTTCTGCTGGACATCTTCTGCCCACAGAAACAGCCTTTTCTGCTGTCTAAAGACATTGGTGTGCCCCCAGCTTAAGAGGCTAAATAGGGTTTCCTGAGGTAGTTACCTTAGGAGAGACTTGTGAATATTCTTAGGACTCACCTCACCAAATCCTCTTGCTTCTAGTCCAGAAATTTTCAATTTTCTTCAGTTTTTGGATACCTTAGCATTTCAAATGTTCTACAGTGCCTGAAACCAAATAAAACACCCAACATTTCTGTCCATTAAAGACTTCACCACTTAATACTTATCTGTTTATTTATGTCAGTTTTATAATGACTTGAAAAATACTACACATAAACTGTAAAAAAAAAAAGTTTTACTTCATTCATAAGTAACCATAATACTTGCTTATGCTATGTGCATGCCTGAAATCTCCATTTAAAAAGATATGACCTTACTGAAAATATTGCAGCATAATCTAATGCTGAAAATATAACATATATTAAGCAAGTAGTTAACAGTGTCTGACAGAAGTTGCTTGTCTGAAGTTTTCCTTAAAGCAGGTATCTTTTCTGTAGAATGATTTGAGTTCCTCTGGGTATATTCTGATTGCTGGGTCATATGGAAGGTCAATTTCTAGTTCTTTCAGAAATCATCACACTGTCTTCCAAAGAGGTTGCACTAGTTTGCATTCCCACCAGCAGTATAGAAATGTTCCTTTTTTTCCACATCCTTGCTAGCATCTGTTGTTGTTTAATTAATGATGGCCATTCTTACTGGAGTTGGATGGTATCTCAATGTGGTTTTGATTTGCATTTCTCTGATGATTAGTGAGACAACACTTTTTCGTGTGTCTGTTGGCTGCCTGTATACTGTATGTCTTATTTTGAGAAGTGACTATTCGTATCTTTTGCCCACTTTTTAATGGGGCTGTTTTTTTAATTTTCTGTGTGTTTGAGCTCCTTGTAGATCCTAACTGTTAGACTTTTGGCAGATATACAGTTGGCAAATATTTTTTCCCATTCTGTGGGCTGTCTCCCTTCTTTCTTGATGGTTTATTTTGTTTTGCAGAAGCTCGTCAGTTTGATGAGGTCCCATTTGTCTATCATATTTCTTATGGTATGGACACTTAGAATTTTGATCAGGAATCGGTTGCCAGTTCCAATTTCCATAAGGGTGTCTCCTGCATTTTCTAAGATTCTTACAGTTTGAGGTTTTACATTTAGGTATTTGTTCCATTTAGAGTTAGTTTTTGTGTATGGTGATAGGTAGGGGTCCTGTTTCAATCTTCAGCATGTGATCAGCCAGTTTTTCCAGCACCATTTACTGAATAAATTCTCCTCTTCCCAGTGGTTGAGGTTGTTGGAAATTGTCAAAGATGAGTTGGTTGAGAAATTGAGGCTTTGCTTCTCGATTATCTATCCTGTTCCATTGGTCTATATGCCTGTTCTTGTACCAATACCAGGCTTTTTTTTTTAACATTTTTTTTATTTTAAAATTGTGGGGTACAGTTAGGGGTTAGGTATACAAATATGCATCGTTCAGGCACCCTTGTTGATAAGGGGTGTCCCCCATCCCCAGAGAGATATTGACTACTGTTAATCCCACCTCGCTTCCCCGCCCTAACCCCCCATATTTTCCCACCCCTGTCAATCCGTTTCTTATATTATTACAATAGATGTTCAAGGTCCACTTATGAGTAAGAACATGTGATACTCAGATCTTTGTTTCTGTGAGAGATCACTCAGTATTATAAACTCCAGTTCCATCCAGGTTGCTGTGAAGTTCATGATTTTGTTCTTTTTTTATGGCTGCATAGAATTCCATCGTGTATATGTACCACATTTTTTTAATCCAGTCCTCTTTTGGTGGACAGCATGGTTGGTTCCAGGTTCTTGCTGTTGTGAACAATGCTGTGATAAACATACGTGTGCAGATAGCTTTTTTATACAGTGATTTGAGTTTTTCAGGGTATATTCCCAGTAGGGGGACTGCGGGGTCATATGGGAGATCAATATTTAGAGCTTTTAGGAATCGCCACACTGCTTTCCACAGAGGTTGCACTAGTTTACACTCCCACCAATAGCGTAGAAGTGTTCCATTTTCGCCACATCCTCTCCAGCATCTGTTATTTTTTGAGTTATTGATAATGGCCATTCTGACTGGAGTTAGGTGGTATCTCAGTGTAGTTTTAATTTACATCTCCTTAATGACTAGTGAGGTTGAACATTTCTGCATGTGTCTGTTGGCCGCTCGTATATCTTCTTTTGAGAAGTGTCTGTTCATATCTTTTGCCCACTTTGTAATGGGGTTGTTGGTTGTTTTCTATTCAGCACGTTTGAGTTCCTTATAGATCCAAGATATTAGGCCTTTGTCAGACAAGAAGTTGGCAAATACTTTTTCCCAGTCTGTGGGCTGTCTCCCTGCTCGCTTGAAGGTTTCTTTGACTTTGCAGAAGCTTGTCAGTTTAATGAGGTCCCATTTGTCTATCTTATTTCTTATGGTCTGTGCATTTTGGGTTTTGTTCAGGAATAGGATGCCAGCTCCAATTTCCATAAGTGTGTGTCCTGCATTTCCTAAGGTTCTTATGGTTTGAGGTTTTACATTTAGGTCTCTGATCCATTTAGAGTTATTTTTTGTGTATGGGGATAGATTGGGGTCTTGTTTGAATCTTCTGCATGTGGTCAGTCAGTTTTCCCAGCACCATTTCCTGAATAGGTTCTCCTGTCCCCAGTGGTGGGTGGTGGAGGCTTTGTCAAAGATGAGTTGGTTGAGAAATTGAGGTTTTGCTTCTGGAATCTCAATTCTATTCCATTGGTCTATATGCCTGTTCCTCCACCAATACCAAGCTCTTTTGATTATTGTAGCTTTATAGTAAAGTTTGAAGTCTGGTAATGTGATACCTTCTGATTTGTTTCTTTTGCTGAGGATTGTTCTGGCTATTCTTGGTCGTTTGTGTTTCCATATGGATTCCTGTATTGCTTTTTCTAGCTCTGAGAAGAATGTTGCTGGTAATTTGATGGGTAATTGCCTTAAATCTGTAGAATCCCTTAGGTAGAATGGACATCTTCACAATGTTGATTCTTCCAATCCATGAGCATGGGATATTTTTCCGCTTGTTTGTTTCATGTTTGATTTCTTTGAGCAGTGTTTTGTAGTTTTCATTGTAAAGATCTTTCACGTCTCTGGTTAGGAAGATGGCAAGGTATTTCTTTTTTTTTTTTGTGGCTATTGTGAATGAGATTGCCCTTTTTATTTGGATTTCTGTTTGTTTATTATTGGTATAAGGAAACGTGATTGTCTTTTGCACATTTATTTTATACCCTGAGACTTTGCCAAAGTCCTTTATCAGTGCAAGGAGGCTTTTGACAGATTCTCTTGGGTTTTCAAGGTACACAATCATGTCATCTGCAAAGAGAGATAACTTGACTTTCTCTTTTCCTTTGGATACCCCTGATCACCTTCTCTTTTCTGATTGCTCTAGCCAGGACTTCCAATATTATATTGAAAAGGAGGGGAGAAAGTAGGCATCTTTGTCTTGTTCCAGTTTTCAGGAGAAATCGTTCCAATTTTTATCTGTTTAGGAGTATGCTAACTGTGGGTTTCTCGTAGATGACTTTTACTATTTGAGGTATGTTCCATGTATGCCTAGATGTTCGAGGGTTTTTATCAAAAAGGGGTGCCTGATTTTATGAAAGGCTTTTTCTGCATCTAATGATATAATCATGTGGTTTTTGTTCTGATGTCTGTTGATGTATTTAATTACATTTATTGCTTGCAAATGTTGAACCAGCCTTGCGTCCAAGGGATGAAGGCTACTTGGTCATGATGGATGATTTTTGAGATGTGTTGTTGAATCCAGTTAGCTAGGATCTTGTTGAGAATTTTGAAATTTATGTTCATCAAAGATATTGGCCTGTAGTTCGCTTTCTTTGTAGGGTCTTTACCTGGCTTGGGTATCAATGTGATGTTAGCTTCATAAAAGATTTGGGGAGTGTTCCATCTTTCTCAATCGCCTGGAATACTTTCAGTAGGATTGGTATCAGCTCCTCTTTAAATATCTTATAGAATTCTGCTGGAAAGCCATCTGGTCCAGGGCTTTTTTTTTGTAGGTAGTTTACTTATTACAGAGTCAATTTCCTTGATTGTTATTGGTCTATTCAGGGTCTCGATTTCTTCTTGTTTCAACCTAGGCAGGTTGTGTGATGTCAGAAAGTCTTCCATTTCCTTAAGGTTTTCAAATTTGTTTCCATACAAGTGTACATAGTAGTGTCTTAGGATCTATTGTATTTCTTAGGGCCAGATGTGACTTCATCTTTTGGGTTTCTGATTGTATTTATTTGGGCTTTTTCTCTTTTTTTCTTGGTCAGTCTAGCTAGGGGACCATCGATCTTGTTTATCCTTTCAAAGAACCAGTTTTTTGTTTCACTGATTTTTTGTATTATCTTTTTGTCTTCTATGTCCCGGATTTGGGCTTTTATTTTGTTGAACTGGATTCTTTTGCTGAAGTTACGGTTTTGGTGGTCTTGTTTTTCCAGCTCCCTAAGGTGATTTGTTAGGCTGTTAATTTCTGATCCTGCCATTTTCTTCATGTGCATTTGTAGAGATATGAATTCCCCTCTTACTACAGCTTTCATGACATCCCAGAGACTTTGGTAAGATGTTTCTTCATTTTCATTTGTTTCCAGGTATGTTTTAATCTCTGTTTTGATTTCATCATTGAGTTGTGTTGTTTAGTATCATGCTATTTAGTGTCCATGTCTTTGTGGGTTTGGGGGGAACCTTGTTGCTGTTGATGTTTATTTTTATTTCACTGTAGTCTGAGAAGGTGCATGACAAAATTTCAATCTTTTGAAATTTGCTTATGTTTGATTTATGGCCAAGTATGTCATTGATCCTAGAGTACGTTCCATGTGGTGATGAGTAGAATGTATATTCTGTTGTCGTTGGTTGGAATGTTCTGTTGGTATCAATTAAGTCCATTTGGTCAAGAGTCACATTGACGTTCTAGATCTTCTTGCTGATTTTTTGTCCTGATGATCTGTCTAGAGTTGTGAGTGGGGTATTAAAGTCCTCAGCTATGATAGCGTTAGAGTCAATAGCTTTTTTGAGTTTTTCTAGAAGCTGCTTTATGAAAGTTTGTGCTCCTATGTTGGGTGCATATATGTTTAGGAAAGATAGTTCTTGTTGATGGAGTGAACCTTTTATCATTATGTAGTGGCCTTCTGTATCTTTTTTAATTTTTGATAGCTTAAGTGGTATTTTGTCTGAAATTAGGATCGTGAATCCTCCTTTCTTTTGTGTCCCATTTGCCTGAAAGTTTGTTTCCATCCTCTTACTTTGAGTCTGTGAGTGTCCTTTCTAGTGAGAGGGGTCTCTTGAAGGCAATATATTGTTGCATGGTGATATTTTATCTATTTTGCCATTCTATGTCTTTTCAGTGGTACATTTAGTCCATTCACATTCAGGCTAATTATTGAAATGTGACAGTTGATCCCTATCATAAGGTTCTTATTGAGTTGTTGTTGTTCCTCTGTTGTCTTTCTTTTGGTTTTGGGGTTGGTTCGTGTGTGTTTTACTCTTTTTCCTGTACTCTTGTGAAGAATGTTGTTGTTCTTTTTTCCTTTTCTTTTGTGTTTAGTACTTTCTTAAGTGTTTCTTGTGGAGGTTTTTGGTGGCAGCATAAGTTCCTAGGTATTGAATATCTGGGAATGATTTTAATTCTCCCTCACTGATGAAGCTGAGCTTGGCTGCGTAGGTTATTCTTGATTGAACTTCTTTATCTTTTAGAACTTTGAAGATAGGGCTCCAAGCTCTCCTAGTCTGCAGGCTTTCTGTAGGTAAATCTGCTGCTATTCTAATTGGTCTTCCATGGTAGGTGATCTGGCCTTTTTCTCTTGCTACCTTTAGGATTTTTTCTTTTATACCTACTTTGTTCAGGTGAATTATTATGTGTCTGGGAGGTGGTCTTCTCATTTGTTTTCTTTCAAGGGTTCTCTGAATCTCTTGCGTTTGAATTTTGCATCACTGGTGAGATGCGGGAAGTTTTCTCAATAATCTCATGTAATGTTTGTTCCAGAGTTACCTTTGTCTCTCTTTCTTTTTCAGGAAGTCCAATTAGTTAGGTTTGGTCTCTTGAAGCAATCACTCATCTCTTGAAGGTTTTGTTCTGCCTTTTTAAGCTTCTTTTCTATGTTTTTGACTGTTTGGGTTAATTCTATATTTTGGTCATCAAGCTCTGAGATTCTTTCTTCTCCTTGGCCTATTCTGCTTTCCATGCCTATCAGTTTATTATTTATTTCATTCACAGTATTCTTTACTACTGTTATCTCAGTTATCAATTCCTTTTTAGTTTCTTCTTGTCTCTCCTCAATTCTTTGTAATCTCTCCATTAATGTCTTGATATCTAGGTTTGTAGTTTAGACCAGTCATTCTGGGGGCTCTTCATTGTTTGTATTCCGAAGTCAGTTTTCTCAGTGTCTGCCCTCCCAGGGGTCTGGGAGAGACCCATGTTCTTTTAGTTTTTCTTCGTTTGTGTAGATTTTCCTCTCTCTCACCCTTTCCCTCCCCTTCTTTAATTCTGTTTTTCAGGGAAGGTGGGGTTGCTTTTACTTCTTTTGTTCAGTCTCCTGTTCTTCCTTATGAGGGTCCTCTGGCTTTGTTCACTTTTGAGGCTGGACTGTGGTTTCGGGGCTGTACGTTTTACAGTTTTGAGGTTTAATTGAGGGTGAAGCTGTGATTCAGAACCTATCTGCAGATCCCAGTATCTGCCACCAGGTGTATGTGCACACTGGAACTCATTTTCCACTGCCTTCCAATCTGTCCATGCAGCAGGGATTAGGTTTGCTCCCTGGAACAAAACGGAGTACAAAAGAGGAAAATAATGGAAGAAGGGGGGGTCAGGAGGAAGTCAGAGAGAGAGAAGAGTGAGAGGGGAAACAGACATACATACCAACTAATGAGTGAAAAAGAGACACAAGACCAGAAAAAAGTGAAAAACAGACACACAAACAAAATTCCCTAAAGCATACCAGTAATCACACAAAGACAGTCCAATAAAATCATGCCTTTTGATGCACTTTTCCCCAACACAAACAGGTAGTCTAAATAAAAAAGCAAATAAAAGTGAGCAAAACAAACAGTCAAAACAATACAATCAGAAATCAAAATAAGAAACCAGACTAGCTCTGGAATCTTTCCTGAGTGTCTAAAGTCTCTTCAGCTCTGATCTCTAGCCTCTCCACTTTGTTTTCATTGCAGGCAGATAGATTTACTCCAAGCTTGGTCTGGCTCCCTTGGCTTGCTGCCTGAGAGGTCTGCATCAGGCCTGAGTTGCCTATATCTGATTCAGCATGGATGGGGGCCTTTTGTATCCTGTTTATCTATGTTACCTTAGAAACCAAGGTGGATGCTGCTTGTAGATGGGCAGGGCAATGCAAATCTCTGCCTGGAAAATGGTCAAGGTGGGCAGCTCTTCTTTCAAGGATCCTTTCTCTCCACCCATCCTTTCTCTCCACTCGCCCGGGTCCGTGTGTGATCCACTATGATGGGCTGTGGGATCAGCGACACAGCTGGGTGTTGGATCTGGTATGCCACCAGTGGCCTGGGTTGGAGGAGGGAGCTGGGAATTCCCTCTTCTGGAGTTGAGAGCTGAGAGTGGCTGGTCAGCACCTCCTGAAGATATACTTACACAACCACGGGGTCCCACGCTGGATGCTTCAGCCAGAGAGGGAACCGGAGCTCCAAAGGGGGGGTGGTGAGCAGTGACAGCAGCTTTGGGTCCCTCACAGGGCACTTCAGCCAGAATAGAGCTGGTATCTCTGAGGGGCAGGTACCTAGAGCCTCCCTGGGTGATGGTGGCTTGAAATAGGGCTGGGCGGGGGCCAGGAACCCAGGGTGGGGAGCTGAAACTCTGAGGAGCGAGCACTGGGCCCGCTGGATTGGGCGCCCATCAGGGAGAGAGCTGGCAGCAGCTGGGTGCCCGGTGGATCAGTGTA
>CAUYQG010077012.1:0-36800 GCA_963574415.1 Tarsius wallacei | reverse complement strand
CCTGAACTTCCCCTTGGAGGGATACTAACCACTCTTGTCGTGGATTGTTGAATGGTTTGTCAATGCCATCAGCAGAAGGGTGAAAGAAGATGGCCGAGAAGGCCCCTTTGGACTCAAAGTTTTGGTTTGCCACAGAGACAGTTATGGACGCTCTAATCCTCCAGTGTGAAGCCATGCATGGGGCGCTCAGCTGAGGAGAGTGGGCAGCTTAGACTGAGACCATTAAATAGGGCATTACCTAAAGCCACATGTCTGATCGCATAGACCACGGAGTGCATGTCAAGCTTTACAGGACGGAAAGTTCCCTTCGTGAACCCCAGAGCAGATCACTCTCTGTTGGTCATACCTGAAATCGCATAGGACCAAGGTTTGATCTGATTTGTTCTGGGACACAGCAGCTTTGTTCAACCATCCATGTGGTTGCTCATTCATGTTCTCGTCTATCCATCTTAGAGACATCCACTGAGTCACTTCCATACGCCTAGCTCTGTACCAAGCGTGGGGATACATGGTGGACGAGAAGGTCACAGCCTTCTGCTGATGGTAGTTGACGATCTGGTGGGTAAAGCAAACCACTCAACAATCCGTACAAGAGTGGTGAGTACTCATCCAAGGGGAAGTTCAAGGTGCTGAGAGAGTTAGTGGCCTGGTCTGGGAGGAGGGAGAAGACATTTCTCCACCTCACCTAATGTACACTGAGTGGCTGTTGTATGCCAGACATTGCGATCGATGGTGGGGGGGACACAAAATGTGGGGAGAAACAGAGCAAAAGACCCTAGGGCCACCATGACAGCGGCAACAGCAAAGCGACTGCCCCGAGGCATTTTGCAGCTCCAGCTCCATAAGTCTGTGCCACAGTGCAGATACATGCTGCAGCTTTCATATCCTTTTCAAATGTAAGGAACTGGAATTTTCTAGTTGATTCTGAAGCCATGCTCCTTTCCCGGCGTTATCCAGTCTCCCAACCTGCAAAAGTGCAAAACGGGGGACAAGAGCTCCTGGGACAAGAGCTTCAGCAAAAACCTGCGCTCCAGGGATTACTGTGACTCTGTTTTTATAGACGGGAGACCCAAGATGCAGAAAGGTGATGAACCTCATGAGAGAAAGGCTCCAGAGAGAGCTGATCTAGAGGGAGCGGCCGGGAAAGAGGGTTTTGCCCCACACTATCCGCCACTCACCAGGTGTGTCCTCTATGGGTCCGTGACACTTTCTGTGCCTCAGTTTCTCCACCACCTGCCTCATGAGATTGTCTTGAGGAGACATGATAATACACTTTCAGAGTCTGGCGCATTATATATTATTTATTATTGTTATTAGTTGCTCTTGGGGGGAACATTTCTCCCAAGATTCCATGTGGGGGGAACTCTGCTAGGGTAACACCCCTGGTTTTTCCACCCCATACCCCCTGCCCAGGAGAGGGGGCAGCAGTTACCTGATGGTTAGCCCCAGAAGAAGGAACTGAAGAGAGTCCCTCTGGGTTCTCTCTGAGAGCTGGCGATGGGGCAGGTGCAGATGGTTAATTCAGACATAAAGTTTGAGGGACCCCACACATCTAAGCCATTCGCCCCACCCTCACTTTTCTCAACTGAGGCTTTGTTTCCCCCCGCTTGACCCTCTGTCTCTTTTCCCTGTCGTGTGTTCTGAACTTGGGTGGGGAAGAGAAACTCCCATATTAGCCAAAGGTGATATCTGATTCTCTTTCTGCAGTTTCTACTTTTGCTGCCTCTAAAGGTTTTGGGCCCTTGGGGTAGCAAAGGAGGAAGGTCCTTTTCTGCTTGAGATCTAGACACCTGGACTTGTCCGTAGAGTGGCACTCAGGAGCTGGGCAGGACTGGGGGGGTGTTGGCATCCAGAGCAAGGCCACTGTGCCTCAGAGGACAGGAACCGGGTGGGTCTGGGATCCCAGGAAGGCTGCTGGTTAAGAACAGAGCTACTCTTAGCTTGCACAATTTGCCTGCCAGTTGGGCTCTTTTCCCACAGGGGCTGCCCTGGACTGCCTTGGGTGGCTGGAGACTTTCCTAGGCTTGCCCTGGAGGATGGCTTGCCCAGGGTCAAGCACTCAAACAAAAGAAGTAGGTCATTCATGGGAAGAGGGAGCTAGTTATGAGATCAATAAGGTGGGGGAGACAGGGGTTTTGGTCACCAGGCACCAGCGCTTTCAGCCCAGTTTTCCTTATCTGCTGTGCACTGAGGGAGGCAAGGTCCTCACTGCCATTCCAGCTGTGTTCCTTGCAGTCCCTCACAATGAAATCCCTGTATGGCAAGTGAAATGCATTTCTGGCTGATATGATTCTCCCAGCCCAGGCCTGCCTTGCACCTGACACCAGTCCCAGGGAGCGTGAAGGGGGCATGGGAGAGCCCTCCTGAGGCTGACCCCCACCTACCTTCCAGCTATGCAACCGGGCCCTGTGTTCCTGCCCACTGCATAGCAGTCATGGGCACTGTCAGGGCTCTGCACCTTTGCTAAGCTGTTCTCTCTGTCGACAGTGCTGTCTGCCTCCTTGTCCTAGAAAACTCAGATTCAACCATGGAGGCCCAATGCAAATATCATCTTTCCCATGAAAACATTTCCAGCCTTCTTTTCGTTGTGGTTATCTGGCATGACTCTAGTGTGACAGTTTTCGTTTTGTTGAAAACTCTAAGCCTCTTGGCCATCTCTGGCTACAAATATGATTTGTTTGGCCAACACTGTGATTTTAGGAAACTTGAACTTGAATGTAGGTAAAGCTTGTACACTCTAGTTTTTCACAAACTCCACCACTGTCCTATTGTATTACATCATGCTCCGTTGTTATTTTGGTTTCTTGTGCTGACCCTGAAGGCATTTGAGTTTGCAATTCCTGTTGGAGGGTCTGGCTCCACTAGACAGTGAGTTTTGAAGGGAAATGTTCAAAGATGTTTCCTTGTATATTAGAGCTCTTCAGGGAAACAGAGCCAACGAGATTAGATAGATAGATAGATAGATAAATGATAGATAGACAGACACATGTCTGTCTACCTACCTCTGTCTCTATAGTGATTGATACAGATAGATAGATGATAAATAGAGAGAGAGAGAGAGAGATGGTAGAGAGATAGATGATAGATAGATATTCACACATCTGTCTGTCTACTTCTACCTCTACCTGTCTCTATAGTGATAGATAAATGTTTCCTTGTATATTAGAACACAGGGAAACAGAACCAACAAGGTTAGATAGATAGATAGATAGATAGACAGACAGACAGACAGATACATCTGTCTACCTACCTCTGTCTCTATAGTGAAAGATATAGATAGATAGATGATTGATAGAGAGAGAGAGAGAAAGAGAGAGAGAGAGATGGTAGAGAGACAGATAGGTGATAGATATACACATGTCTATCTACCTCTGTTTGTCTCTATAGTGATAGATAGATATACACACATATCTATCCTCTCTCTCTCTCTCTCTCTCTCTCTCTCTCTCTCTCTCTCTCTATCTATCTATCTATTTAATGAATTGGCTCACACAGTTATGGAGTCTGACAAGTCTCAAGACCTTACATTGGCTGTCTGGAGACCCAGGAGAGCTGAGGGTATAGTCCCAGTCTGAGCCCAAAGGCCTGAGAGCCAGGAGAATGAATGAGTCCAATGACTCAGGAAGAGTCAATGTTTCAGTTTGAGCCTGGAGACAGGAAAAAACTGATGCCCCAGCTTGAAGGCAGTCAGGCAGGGGGAGTTCCTTCTTACTGGCAGGAATGTCAGCCTTTTTGCTCTATTCAGGCCTTTAACCAATTGGATAAGCCCCACCACACTGGAAGGGCCATCTTCTTTACTCGGTCTACTGATTCAAATGCCAATGCCATCTGCAGACACCCTCACAGACACACCCAGAATGATCTGGGCACCCTGCAGCCCAAACAAGTTGATACATACAATTAACAGCCATATCCCTCAAGATTTTCCTTCTCTGGTTCTACAATCAAACATGAATCTAGGCATTGTTGTGAAGAGATTTTCAAGATGTAAATGAGGCTAGGGATTTTCAGATAGGGAAGTTATCCTGGATGATCTGTATGTGCCCAGGATAATCACATGACCCCATAAAAGCGAGAGAGCCTCCTCTGGCTGGAGTTAGAGAGCTACAGCACAAGGGGAAGTTGGAGAGACTCCAGGGAGGAGAAGATTTTGGCACATTGTTGCCAGTTTTGAGATGCAGGTGGCCACAACATGCAAGGCCTGGAGAGACGCCTCTACAAGCTAATGGTGGACTCGTTGATGGTTGAAATACCCAAGAAAACTTAGAAAACTATATTTGCTGTAAACCCCTACCTCACGTTTGCTGCACTATATTCTATACACCCCTTCTTAGCTCACGTTTGATATGTTATATAAACTCCTACCTCACGTTTAATATGTTATATAGATTCCTAACTCCTACCTCACGTTTGAGATGTTATATAGATTCCTACCTCACATTTACTGTATTTCTAACTTTACCTCAAATCCTGAAAGGCTGGGCTCATAATGGGTGCCTGGTAGTGACTGCAATCATAAAGTTACACCATGATTTAAACAGTGTTTGTATTTAACCCTGTTAAGCTTAAACTTTTACAATGGCATGTGAATGCTGAGCAAGCAACAAGCCCCCTCCCAAACATTCCTTTGCTTAGATTATAGCAGACCTGGTGGCGCCAGACCCAGCAGCGCCAGCCACCCTCCTGACAGGCAGGCTCTGCGTTGTTTCAAACCTGCTGCCTGCTTGCTCAAGTTAGTTAATTATATAAACTTGGCTTATCTAACATTCCATTTTGCTTGTTCAGCAGTTACCTGTCCATCACAAGTAACAAAGCCTGAGCCCGTGCAAATCGAGCTTGAATCAACCAATCAAAATCTCTGTAACTACGTCATATAGTTTTTATCCAACCCTGTATGCACAAGTCTGTAAAACCACCCCATCCCCTCAAAACTATGTATAAAAGGTGCGTGTTAACTTGAGTCAGGGCTCGCTTGTCACTGAAGCCGCTGCGTCGGTTTCAAACGTGAGCCCAGGCTCGAGCTTGAAGAAAAACCCTCATGTACTTACATTGGAGCTGGCTCTTTGGTGATCTCTTGAATTTAGAACTTTGAGCACAACAGTGGTGGCATGCACCCACTTCCAGCTACTTGGAAGGCTGAGACGGAAGGATTGCCTGAGCCCAGCAGGTAGAGGCTGTGGTGGCCATGAGTGTGCCACTGCATTCCAGCCTGGGCAACAGAGTGAGACTCCAACTCAAAAAAAAAAAAAAAGACAGAAAATAGAATCAATAAAGCTTATTGATTAATTGACTTTGAGGTAAGATGGGTATAGCTGGAAGCACAGTTCAGTTATTTACCACATTGATGAACATCAGAGAAAGAATTGGTTTGAGATGGGAAATTGTGAGTTCACTATTGAACATATTGAGTTTGAGATGCCTGTGAGACATCCTAGTGATATGTAAAACGAGCACTAGATATGCTAATTTAAAACATAAAATTTCCTGGATTAAGAGAGAAATAGGAGTGGTTTCCATACGGATGGTAATTGAAGCCATTAGAGTGGACAGAGACTAAAGTCCAGACAATATACTGAGTAAAAAAAGAAGAGATTGTCTTGAGGAATGCAAGCATTTCAGGGATAAGTAGAGGAAAAGGACTGACAAAAATTATTGAAAATAAGTTATCAGAGAGATAGCGTGAAAAACTAGTTAGCATCAGCCCAAGTATCCGTGGAATGAATGAATGAAAGAAGGAGAATGCTGTAGACATAGTGCTGAATTTCTCCTTTATCAGCCAAAGCAAGTATTTCTGGCAATAGACAGATGGTATAGAGGTAACTATGCCTGTTGGTAGCATCCATCCTTAGCTGTAGAAAGCAAGTAGAATTACATTACCTGCAGCCCCAGGCACATGCCTTCATTGTCCTGGTCCTTAGTCTCATGTGTGGCTGGCACAAGCTGGTTTCTTATCCAGTAGGTAAGCATTGTTGGTGACAAGCTGGCCTTAGTTGGCATACCATCATCACAACCTATGCTATAGGCATTCTAACCAGCTTATTAAGAAGGGACCTGGGTTACGGGAAATGACATCATAAGCCAAGTACTATGTTGGCAAGGCATAAAAGCCAATCCCTTCATTTTCTACCTTAAACATTGTATATTCTCCACTCATGTGTGGAGGTTGGAGGAAGCACAGACAGGCAAACAAGGAGTAATAAAATATCTAGAGTGCTTAGAGGTGAATGCCTCAGACAGTCAACTTTTTTTTTTTAATTTTTGAGTTGGAGTCTCACTCTGTCACCCAGTGGCATGCTCATGGCCACTGCAGCCTCAATCTGCAGGGCTCAGACAATCCTTCTGCCTCAGCCTTCCAAATAGCTAGAACTACAGGCATGCGCCACCACGCCCAGCTAATTTTTTAAATTTATTATAGAGACGAGGTCTTGCCAACTTGCCCAGGCTGGTCTCAAGCCCCTAGATTCAGGCAATCCTTTCGCCTCTGCCTCCCAAAGTGCTGGGATTGGAGGCTTGAAACACTGCACCCAGCCAGACTGTCAACTTTTAATGTGTACGTGATCTATCTGGGGATCTTGTGAAGATTCTGATTCACTACATCTGATGAGACGTCCGGGATTCCATATTTTCAACAAACTCTCAGGTGATGTAAATGCTTCTGCCCCAGGATAGCTAGGATTTAAATTATATTTGAAGGTTAGCAAGCAGGAAAATAATATCGCCATCTAAGCAGCTAGAGTAGAAACTGATCAAGAGAGAGACAGGATGCTGTGTAAAGCCCAGATATGATCTCTAGGTTGGTATAAGCCCTCCAACAAAGAATATGGATGGCAGTGACCAATTAATGTGTATTGGACTTGGTTACTTATAGGTCTTCACCATTGTAGGTTTTGTGAGTCTCAGATGGCTTTTAATTTTCTGGATGCCCAAACACACGTATTCCAGGACAGCTTGAAGCACGAAACATTTATAAACACAGATATAAAGCAAAATTCCCATGGATCGGTAGGCTCTTTAGCTGTGATTTTGCTTTGGAATATAAAGAATATTCCTGATGGTAAAGATAATAAAGAAATATTTATAGTAAGAAAATTGAATTCACTTAATTTCTGAAAGTTTAATTTTATAAGGTATATATTATAATGAGCAATTATTCTTTTTTGTGTGAAGAAGCTTAGAAGCATTGTATTGGGATTAGCATTTTAATTTTAAAATAAAATATAAACCCTATACCTATACAGATTTTGCTTTCTGTAAAGTATGTTCAAAGTAAAAGAAAAAGTTGAAAAAAATATGACAAAGAGAAAAGGAGAAATAAGAAACTAGAGAAAATATAATATAAAGAGAGCAGATAAGGAAAATTAAAAGAAGGATTTTTACAGGAGAAAAACAATTTCATTTTATTGTAAAGACTTAAATGAATAAAAGAAGACTTTGAATGTGAAGATGATTAAAAAGACAAAATCATTAGCTAAAGATATTTACAAGTTTAGACTCTTTCATTTTGATTGTAATTTTAATTAGGTGGACACTGGGGGGGAAGAAAATGAAAGTCTACATCATCTACTTACTCTTTAAATTGTGCTCCACCTTAATTTTCTGCTCTTCAGTTCTTAATTTTCTCTATTTTTGTTCTAAGTAATCCGGTTATCAGGCTAAAGTGATTTTCCCTCAGTCAGGTTTAGCATTCAGTATTGGTGTCTGTGAACAGAAGAAGTTCACCCAATTGCTTTAGTTTTTATTCTTTTGGTAGCAAAACTCTACAGGTAACTTTTTTCAGTCCTTTGTCTATACAGCAGGGTGCTTTGTATACCCATGACAGTTAGATGACTAATAACAAAGGCTCCTATTTTTAAAATAATTATGCTCTATTTACACAGTTTTCCACAAAATTTACTCATAAAATTTAGAAGGCAACAAAGCTTTAAAAAGCTGTAGTTTTGCTGTTCATTAAAACCATTTTTCTATGTGCAAGCAAGTTGCTTTCTTCGGTGTCTGATGAAATAGAAGCCAAAAATTCAGTATTAGTAATCAAGTCTAGGATTTGTGTGTATGCAAATAAAATTTCTAAAAATTACATTGATATAAAACAAAATATATCTGTTTAGAATAACCTACTTTTGAAAAGGTTTATTTTCAAGATATTATCTGGCTTTTTATTAGGCTATTTATTTGAATTTGTTAAAGATAACAAAATTAGCATAACTAACCATGTATTATGTTTTGCTCAGTTTGGCCCATCTTCCAAAAAAAATTCACTCAAATAATGTGAAGCAACGATGTTGAAGTGTTTTGAGGTCTGAGAATAAAAGCCAATATTTATGTGTAACAATTATTATCATTATTCTTCCATGGGTAAAGAGTTACAATGGCTTTTAAAACTATTGTGGACAATTTTATTTTGTTCCCCCATAAGTCAGAAACAGAGCATGGAGTTCTTAGCACATGAGCTATAGACCCAAGCTAGAACAACATATATATAGTAGTGGAAGTAAAAAGGAATTACCCTAGTAAGAAACACCCCAAATACAGAATTGGCTGCCAATCATAGCCATCCAGGATGGTATGGTTTAAAGACAGCAATAAAATCCAACTGTATGTGTTATCTTCTGTCTAAAATTCCAAAATCCATTTGTATTTTTAAAGCTTTCCTCACCTTAAAATACAAATGTTCCTTAAGAGATGATTCTTTGAGACTTTTCATTGTTACATGATTTTAATGAGAATGAGATCTACATACTTTCCAGACACAGAGTTTGGGAAAAGAGTGGAATAACAGAGAGGAATTAAGAAGGTAAAAGAAGAAATTAGAAGGAGGTTTGAGGGTGAAAAACATATAGGAAAGATAATTCAGAAGCAAAAAAGAACAGTTGCCTGATTTTGTCTAAGATTGTGATGAGAATTAATATATAATCATTAGAAAGAGTTAACAAAGAATTCCCTTCTAAGAAGTCTTTTAAAATAGGATATCTGCATTTTTCCAGCATGGTTTAGGGTGTACTGCTGAATATACGGTGACGACATTGATTAATTTTCGTGTCTAGGATTAATCTCTCCTTGAGATATATCACCTAAAAGGTTTCCTTTCTTAGTGCACTATTGAAATGATATACCAATTTGCTTAAAATTTGGATACGCTATAGCAGCATTGAGATTGTATTCCAGTATTTCTTGTCTTATCCATTTTTCCTAAGACATATTGCTCAGTGTCTTCAGAATCTTGCATTAAAATCAACTAAAATGCTTTCTAAGTATATAGATTTCTAAGGCCCCACCCTTCTTACGGGTCAAATGAACCCAATTTGTGAATTTGCAGAGGTCTACTAAGATGAGAGCGGGACTTGTCTTAGAGTTGGGGAAGTTAAACAGAGAGTAACTTGGCAGGGTATTCTGCAATAAAATGATATTTCTGTCACCTGCTGGGATCCTCACCTGGTGCCTTGCTCAACCAAGTTTGGTATGTACTCTCTGACTCAGTAGTATCCCCCACCACTCATGCTATAACACTCATTACCACTGTATTGCAGTTGCTTGTTTAGTTGGGTAGTCCCTTCTTAGTACTCATGTCAACATAAGGCCTTGTGTTTCTTGTATACCCTTAAGTCTCCAGAATCTAGTACTGCTCTTGGAATGCGGCAAGTGCTCAAATAGTACCCGTTGAGTAAAAGAATATATTAGTGAATAAACTTAGGAAAGAGCTGGTTGGGCAAATCAAATTAAAAAGAAAAAAAAAAAGGAATTTATCTTGCCAGCAAAATGAAACAGTGAAACAACAACATCATTAACTAACAATTATTACATTTCTACTATGTGTCAAGAATTGTTCTAAGTACTTGAACTATAGTATTTAAGGCACACAACTGTGCAAATAGAATACTATTACTACTCGTATTTTTCAGAATAAAGGAAGGTCTAGTAATTTGCCCACAGCCACACATCTAGAACTCATGCCCTAAGCTATTACTCCTTATAATGTAGACAGTGATTTAGGCACTGTGCTAAGAGTAGCAGAGTATGCTAAGAATTGGCTCTGCTTTCAAAGGGCTTACAATAATTAACAATACATATTTATCGAAAATTTGCACCCCCTTTTTTGCTGCAATTTAAGAGGAGAAAGAAGAGTAGGGGAGAAGGAAGAGTGAGAGAAAAGGAGGGACAGAGGGAAGGAGAAAGGAAGGAAGGAAGGGAGGGAGAGAGGGAAAAAGGGGGGGAGGGAAGGCCTAGTTCTTTATCAGCAGGTTTGTGATCCATTTTATACCCGTTTGATTCAGTACAAGACAAGGAGCAGTGAATGAAAAACTCTCAAACCAGCACTTAAACCCACAGAAATTTTTTTACATTTGTTAAGTTTTTTAAAAATCTGATTTCTAACACAAAGAAATGATAAATGTTTGAGATGACAGATATGCTAATTACCCTGATCTGATCACTATACATTTCATGTATTGAAACATTACAACGTACCCCATGACTATGTACAATTATTATGTTAATTAAAACAATTTTTTAAATCTGAGAATTATTCCCTATTCACAATAAATAAAAAATCTTTCCTTTTGGAATAACCTGAAATACTTTTTTACTGTCCAAAAAATAACCAACACTTCATATATATATGAATATGAGGAAAGTCCCCCAAAATGGAATTTATTTATAAAAAAATTATTTAAAGATTGTATATTTATTCTTACATGTTTAAACTTCAGTCCCCTTCAAGTACTCCCCATTTGATGTAATACAACTCTCAAGATACCTTTTCCACGCTCAAAACAGTTTTTGAACTCGTCAAATTTGATGCCTCTTATTGCTTCTGCCGTTTTTTTGTTTTATCTCTTACACGCTGGCAAAACATTTCCATTTAAGGACTTTTTTCATCCTAGGGGGGAAAAAAGTCTCTCAGGGTGAGATCAAGTGAATAGGGAGGGAACAGGGTCATGCTGTTTTTGGTCAAAAACTGCTGAACACTCAGGGCGGTGAGGGCAGCGGATGAGCTCATAAATCACCCATCATGAAATGGGCAAATGCGCATTGAAAGAATCTCCCCTCAAAACATTCACTGAAGCTGACTGTACCCTCTCACAACATTGCTAACTGGTACCCTGATACCGATGGGTTCCTAGAACGCTGATCTATCAGGGGCAAGTCTATATTACAAGGGGCTCACCCTCTGAAAGATAACTCTAGGTTTTTTTATATCCCCCATCATATAGTATATTTAAATTTATATATGTATAATACATAGTTAAATTTAAATTTAGACCAACTTTACACTACTAATATCAATATTACCATAGCATTTACATATATCCTAAAACAATCCAATGATGTTGCATAAAATAGCTTATTCATTTTTACTGATGGTCATAAAATCTTAGAAGAATTTAGTTTCAATTTGTCAACTTGAACAAAAAGAATAACAATATAGGTAAAAAGGAGAGATATAACTTTTGATTTGTTAGAAAAAAGGGTCCAGGTGCAGGATGAAGCATGTCAAAGGCATATGAAATGTCATTACTTTGAAAAAAATAAAAGGATAACAAGTTTAGAAAATTAACTATCAAATTACATTTTTTTAAGAGGGGCAGTTAAAATGTTGATGAACAAATATAAGATGATGACTCAGGGACACTAAAAATACAAAATGTGTGGGTTCTACTAGATAATACAATAAGTACTGGGAGTTTCACTTTATAACCCATTGTGATTAAACAGCATACTGCTGAAAATGCAAATGTGATACTACCATAGTAAAACCAGCCTTTTTAAAGATGTTTCTAATTAAATCATGAAAAATCAAAAAGAAAATGTTGAGAGAAGCCATTTTGAAGATTTTATTAATGGTGCATTCATGGAGAGGGCTTTATTAGATTTGATCTAGCAAATGCTAATGCTAGTGTAAAAAATGAGAGATAAGCATTTTTCCCCCTAAAAAGTTTTTTCTTCCAGGGTGAAAAGTTTGTTGCAATACAAGCACCCTTTGATTTAGTTAAAGTATAATAATGAGGTGTTTTGATATTTAACCTCATGCTTTAATTGATCCATACCTGTATATGACTTAGATATATTGATTGTTAGCACATCTTATTCAGAATTCTACTCAAAAATAGATTCCTTTTAATATTCAATTTTTTTCTCTGGAATCCAGAGGTCTTTGGTTTTACTGGATATTAATACCAAAACATTAAGTGTTGATTGCTCCATTGCAGAAACTCTTGTTAAATGCTTTCTCAGGAACCTCAGTGAAGACCTAATTTAGGATTACTTCATGAAATATATTAATAATTTCAGAAGATGACAAGTAAATTTCTTGTTTTCAACACTGTTACCCCTCATTCTCCTGGCTAATTGCTCACACTCCTTGAAAACTCAGCTCAAGATTCATCACAGCAGAGAAACTTTTCTTAATTCCTCTCTTCCTTGTTTGGTTCCTACCTGCTCTCCTATCAACCTGTGAATAGCTTCTTCTTTACAGAACTATAATTCCTATCTGCAATTATACAATATAAAGAACAATCAAAAGCTATATTGTGTCTGGTGCAAATTTACTTGAGGGTAAGATTTGACCTATGAGGTTCTTTGCAGAAATAGTAAAATGTTTGATTATGAGAGTGCTACCCCAGACCATTCAAGGAGGTTAGCATAGTATGTGGCATGTATACAACACAGTTAACCCTCCATATACTCTAGGGATTTGTTCCAGAAACTCCTCATACCAAAAAGCTTTGAATGTTCAAGTTCCTTGTATAACCTAGCATACATATATCTTCCCATATGCTTTAAGTCATTTCTGAATACTTTATAATACCTAGAACAATATAAATGCTTTGTAAGCAGTAATAATACTTTTTTAAAATTGGGGTTATTTTTTATTGTGTTTTTTTCTAATTATTTTACATACACGGTTGGCTGAATCCATAAACGTGGAACCAGGGGGTATGGAGGGAAGACTCTACCACTCTAAAATCTGAGGATTTTGAATTTTAAAATACTTATGGCCCCAAGGAGTTTGAGTTAGCAATTGTTGGTATGTATTACTATATCATATTACAGTTTGGGTAACTGAAAAGTCCTGTGGCCAAGTATTGTGCTTTATTTACCTTTGTAAGGTGACACTGGTTTGTCTACAACTAAGGGGTTAGTTCTAGGGATGCAGAACTTTCAGTGATAAAACCAGATAAGTCCCAGACAAACAAGGACCTTTGATTCTCAGCCTCTAGTATATTACCAGGTAGATACTAGATATTTGAAATATGCTTGTTAAGTGAATAAATAAATTAACAAGTGAATGAGTTAATGAATGGTTAAGTAGTCTCCAGTCTGAAAATTAAAAGTCTGAAAATATTTTATCTAAGTGAAAAAGTCACCCAAGCCAATTCAACTCTGAATGACTAAATGATTTATCAAAATGATGCTATTATCATTCACTTTTTAATATTTTTATATAAACCTTTTACTTAATTCTTATAATTTCTCAAACTATTTGATTGAAGGCAACAACCTAAGGCAAACCAAAAGTCCTTGCTGATGAGTGCTAAAAATTACTCATATTTACTTTTATACTTACAATAACTCTCACAGCTAGATGGAAATATGAATATTAAAATTGAACTTGTTGGAAAGCTTTTTTTGTTTTGGGGGAAATAATAAAAGTGGCATTATTTTATGACCATCAGAAAGGTGTTTATGTCATAAATTGTTTTTATTTTATGCTATTTGTTATAACCTGAAAATGGTATGTTTTAATCCCTGGATACTATATTAATGTATGGTTCTTTCATATTTGTAATTGATGATGACCATAAAAAACTCTCTCCAGATTATGTTTTCCTATAGTAATAGTAATACAAACCCATTTTAAGTAAAGGTCCATTCTTGTAACTTTGCTTTGATTTAATAAAAATCAAAGGATTATAATCCTTTGGTCTATCAATTTCACCCTAATTTATTAATTCCTCTGGCCTAACTTATCTACCTGACCTAAACTACTTGGTTCATCACCTGAACTATCTTCTCTTCAAGATCTTCAACATCTATTCTTTTAGCACATCTACTCAGCAACATCTCACTCACCCTAGCCAATCTGACAGACCACTTTCTCTTCAGCTAGAGAAAAACTCCAGGACTATCTACCAATTGGCACCATTACACATTTACATTTTTCAATCTCAGGACCTCAATGTCATCTCACAGTTCTTAAACTGCACCCCGCCAGTTCCCTTTCTCATTTAGTTTCCATGACTCTTCAACATCTTACCATATTCTTTAACTTTCTTACACAAATGAGATCATCTCTTATTTTTGCAGAAAAATAAAGGCTATGAGGCTTAAGATCTCAGCTTGTTTCCTGTTCAATTCCTATCGCTAGCCCTACCAGTTAATCTATACCTTCCATTCATACTTAATTGCGTTTGTCAAGCGTCAAAGGTGTAGGGGAAAAAAGTAACATCTTTTCCTCACCCATCACAAGGTTTGTGGCTCGGGCATTTATAGTAAAAGACAGATTAATATGATACAATCATACAAATGAATTTAATATAAATTTTATATGATATAGGAGCCTTCAGAAATAAAGAGCCAATGAAACAAAGAAAACTGTCTTTTTATGCTTTGGTTAGATGAAGAGTTTACAGTCATGTAGAAGTATGATTGGACAAAAGTGTGTATGATCTAATGATAATAAACTGGGAAGGAACTTAGCAAGCCTTGTTTGTTCAGATTCTTCTTTGTGTCTTCTTGTCTTCATTCCTCTTCTCTGAGTATAGGGAAGACTTCTGAAATGAGAGTGTTATGTTCTAGTTTAGAGGAAGGTCAGAGAATTCTCTTATAGTCTGCTCAGAAGAATGGCAGGAGAAGATTAGAGAGCCCTTCCTGCTTCTACTCTTTTCTCAATTGCCAATGTGCCATATTTTGGGGTGGCATGTCTTGAACCACTTCAAAGATTAAGGTCTACTTCTTCCTGTTTCAACACTTTCTGTGATTTAGATCTCAGCACTTGCTGTCTCCTTCAAATTGTGTTTTCTTTTGTAGTTTCCATGTTTTATTTTCATTTATTTGTTGTTCTCATCCTATAAACATATTCCACTGTCTTCAACTTTTAAATAAACACATCCTCCCACACACATCCTATACTCTCTCTTTATTGGTTAATCAGCTGCCTTTAGAGAGGACATAATTGTTGCTTCCTGTATCTTTCCAACACTCAGACTTCCTGCAATAGGTTCTGCAGTGACTGATGTTGGGGAAAAAATTACCAATGACTTTCAGATAACCAGTTCCAATGGTTATGGTTGATACCTATCTACATGAATCCCATATGCCATTTAATGCTATTGAGATTTTCTTAAAACTCTCTATTCTATGGGTCGACATTTTACTGTTATTTTATTCTCCTCTCTGATCTCTACTCATTCCTTCTATATTTCTTTATGATTCTTTCTCCTTTCCTATCTTTCATACTGATACGCCACAAAGTTCCAGGTTTTTTTCCTTTACACACTTTTTGTGTAAATGTCTGATATGATTTTATCACTTTATGACTTTAATTTCCGCTTCTAATGCTAATAACTTTTAAAATGTCTTCAGCTGGGCATGATTGCTCACGCCTGTAATCCCAGCAGTTTGGGAGGCTGAGGCAAGAGGATTGCCCGAGTCCAGCCTGGGCAACTTGACGAGACCTCATCTCTACAATAAATAAAAAATTAGCCAGGCATGGTGGCACATGCCTGTGATTCCACCTACTTGTAAGTCTAAGGTGGAAGGATCACCTGAGCCCAGCAGGGTGAGGCTGTGGTGGCCATGAGTGTGCTTCTGGACTCCAACCTGGATGACAGAGTGAGACTCCAACTCAAAAAAAAAATGTCTTCAATCCTGATATATTCCCTTCCCTTAATATTTATAGATATGATTGTCTACCAGAAATATTCATTTAGACATCTATGTAACATAGTCTAAATGGAACTCATCATCTCCCACCACTTACTATACTTTCCATTTATTCTTGCCACATCTATAGCAATGATGATGTATCAAAAGCACAATGCAAAGTTGTTACTCATTGGGCTAAATCTTCCTTGGCTTTTTATGACCTAAAATCAAAGATTCTTTGTCTGGAATATCATAAGACCCTCCTCTTTGACCCGATGCTCCCCTAACTACTGCTGCAGTCTCATCTCCAACCACTCTCAGCTTCATGGTTTGAACATTAGAAACCCTAAGCTGTTATTGGTTCTCCATGGTCCCTATTCTATTTTATGATCTGCACACTTTTCCATGCTTTATTCTGTGTCCTGAAATGCTATTCTAGTTTTTCTTACTCTGTTTAGTTCTTATTCATCTTTCAAAACTTATTTCAAGCATTATTTCTTTTCGGAAAAAACTTTCGGAGACCAGTGGTTATGAGAACAAGAGAAGCCAGAGCAATTCACTTCTGAGGTTAGACTCTGCAAGGGTAGTGTTAGGTACTATTTTAAACTTTCTCAGTACTCCTTCATGAATATTTCAGAAGTGCACACCAAATATTGAGGGCTCACTCAAGAACTGCTGTAAGAGCTATATTTTATTTTTCAAAATACTATTGTGATAATATATCTGGGTACTTAACTCTGTATTTTGTTTTACTTTCTTCGTATCTTCCACTCGGATGGAAACAAAACAAAATTTCTGGGTGCGAAGCACATTCACTATGTACCAGTTACTACTTGTGTGAGTCCAGTGAGGCAGAACACCTACATACATAACAAGTTACATGAAGTGGTTTTATTACTTAGAAATAGACAGCAAGGGACAACAGAAACCTAGGATTTATTGCCAGCAATTCCCCTAATCCTCAGGAAAGGTGCCTAGGGAACATGAAGTCTCACCTGCATGTGCCACATCTGAGGGACTCCAGAAAGCAGTCTACCCAAAATTTTGTACCCTGAGGATATCTGATACACAGAATTTTACTGCATCCTCCCCAGCATTGAGGATGCAGTAAAATTCTGTTTGTGTGGTATTACATATTTGTACAACTCTGGAAATAACTCAGCTATATGTATATAAAAAAAGACATGAAAACAACTTTTGGCCTGGTTTAAAGGGGTTTCACCCTGGTGTCCAGGCAGGATGCAGTGGCACAATCAGGGTTCCTGGACTCAGGAGATCCTTCCACCTCAGCATCCTGAGTTGCTGGAACTACAGGTGTGCACCACCATGCCCAGCTAATTTTTTGACTTTTTGTAGAGATGATGTCTTCCTGTATCACCTAGGCTGGTCTGGAACTCCTGGGCTCAAGTGATCCTCCTGCCCGGGCCTTCCAAAGTGCTGGGATTACATCTTCTTTTGTTTATGTTAACTGAATAAGGAAACAAAGCAGGGCATTTTGTGTTAACTTACATACTCATGATACTGTTTATTTCCCCATATATTTGATTATTAGAGGAAGTCCTTTGTTTAGCCATCATATTTTAATTTTCATGAGTTCTTCTCTAATTGACCCTCTTCTTTTAATAGTATTTTGTTGATACTTTATGGTTACAGTATTTTCTGAAATATTTGTGAGTTATTATGATTGTTTATTTTTCTTAATTTATTTTCTTGAGCCTGAATCCTGTCCTTTGATGATCATTTATTTCTTTTGTACACTTTGATCATTCTTTCATATTACATGCTTCACTCAGTGCCAAGTGATTCCTTCTTATCTATCCATGTTTAAGAATGTGACAATAAAAATAAATGACTCTGTGCTCAGGGTACATGAGCAGTTATCCACAGGCATGCTTTAGGGAGTAGAGTGGGAACCAGCCATCATGCCAGGAAGCCCTAAATCAACAAAAGAAGGCTTTGCTAAGGGACAGTTTTCTCACACTCCTGAATTCTTCCCAGAGAAGAATTTCATTTCTTCTGGGAAAAGAAACAAGAGGTTTGTTTTTTTTTTTAAACTTGGGAAATAAAAACTTGACTTCTGAAGATTTTGTCTGCATATGTAGGTACATGTTATGAAGGAGGGAGTAAGATGAGAGTGGAGAGAGACAACAGTGGCCGAATTCCTTGTATGCCCATCTATGAACTCCTTTCTTTACAGCCCCATGTTTCACTCCCTGTGGTTTCAGAGTCCAAGTTTTTCAGGGCTCAGCAGGGCAGATGAGTCGGCCCATTCCGCGTATCTAGGCCTGGACTCCCTCTTTGCTCTGTTCCCATTGCATTTTGCAAAAGGTGGTTAAAATTTCTCATACACTCTCACTTTATTTATTTATTTATTTTTATTATAAAGATGTGGGGTGTAATTCAGGGTTAGGTATACAAACGTTGATTATGCAGGTGCCCTTGTTGATGAGGTGTGCCCCTCCCTCCCCTAGCAGTTTCCCTCATCTGCCAATCCCATCCCCCCTCCCCTGACAGTTTCCCACTACTGCCAATTCCTTTCTCTCTTTATTGTGGTGATATTTATCTGGATTTTCTCTTTGGGATATAGTTTCTAAATAATGTGTTTTTTCTCAAGTTGAGATCTTTTGTGTTTTTAATTCATTCATGTAAAGGCTTTCTAAAATCAGGAAATTAACATATTTAAGTTCATGTGTAGTTCAAATATTTCCTTACTATCTTTTTACTTTGCTTTATTTTGATGTAAAGAAAGTGATAATTTTATGTAGTCATCTCTCCATCTTTCCTATATGCATTTTTATTCTAGTACATCCATATTTGGAAAATTCTGCTTATCTCAGATATTTGCTACTGGTGAAATATATGTTTCTTTGGATTTTTTTCCATGTTTTATTTTTAATAATAAATCTTTCATCTCTCTAAATATATTTTGGTATATGGCAAATTTTCGAGCCTTTTTAATATTCTTTTTGATAAGAAACACCATCTTCAAACAAAATCTTACGTGGAAGTTTAATTTATAAAAATGAGAAAGTTAAATGGTCTAAGTTAAATGGTCCCAATTGGTCTGGGGAGCGCCAATTCACTCAGTCCGTCTCTTTCTCCTTTCTTTCAACCCTGTTACTATATTTGGTGTCTTTAGTTTTTTGAGACGCAAAGGTGAAATTTCTGGTATATGGTATAAAGTAAAAGTCAAAATTAATCCTATTCCTAAGTTGTCGATCAGTTATCTAAAATCTAGTTGTTAGTAAGCTCTTTTTTCCCCAATTTAATTGGGAAAATTCTTTTCTTGTATTAATTTACTACACATCATAGTTTCTGTTTTGGGGATGTTTCTGCTTCACAGACCTATCTGTCTGCTTTTAGACAAGAACTCTGCTGTTTTAAATAGCATAGAATTATGTGTTTTCATTTGCAGTAAGGCTGACACCCTTCCATTGTACTTTTTTTACCCAGATATTTTAAAAAACACTCTTGTCTATGTATTATCCCAGAGGATTCTGAGACAAATTAGATTACTGTTGGGTGCCATAATTTTTAATATTTTGGAATTCTTAGCTGTCAATTTTTGTTTTACTTTTCTAAGATTTTATTTGTTTTTAGCCAAGTAGGCCTGTCTTAGATTGATAGCACTATGTTAAAATATCATAGCATAATTATGTTTCTGTCAATGTCTTTTGGTTTAATAATAGTTTTTTCCTTAAGTATTTTATCATTCTGGCTCTACTCTTTGGCATTTAATATCAATTCCCATGTGAGGACTGGCCTGGGGTAGTCCAAAATCCATCTGTGGAGCCAATCCACAGGGTACTCAGGAAGAGCACAATCATTGACTGAAGACCAGGAGGAAGATTGTTTGATGAGGAGAAAATCATATTGCCAAAAGTCCTGGTAGATGCCAAGGCTGTTGTTAGAACAGAAAAAGGTCTCAGTGGCAGATAAAGAAGAAGCCCAGGATGAGTGGAGAAGTGGTGTATCAAAAGAATAAATAATCTGGGATGAGAGTTGGGCGAGAGTTGTGAAAGTAAACACGAGGATAAAAAGTTTGAATAGCTTCCAGGAAGGCAGAGTGGTACCAAGGAGGTATCAGCAAGGAAATAGGGAAGAGTTCATCTTAATCTGTTCAGGCTGCTATGACAGAACACCATAGATTGGGTAGCTTATAAACGACAGAAATGTGTTTCTCAGTTCTGGGGACTAGAAAGCCCAAGACCAAGGCACCAGTAGATTCCCTATCTGGTGAGACACTTTCTGGTTCATAGATGGCACCTTCTTGCTGTGTACTCACATAGTGAATGGAACAACACTCTCCTCACCCTTTGTAAGGACAGTAATTTGGATCCTGAGAGCTCCACCCTCATGACATAATCACCTCCCAAAGGCCCCTTTTCCTAATACCATCACATTAGGCATTAGTTTTCAACATATGAATTTAGAGGATATACAAACATGCAGACCACAACATTGCTCTGCCAGGAAGCAGAACCCTGTAGAAAAAGCAGGACCCAACTATACTCTCATTTGAGTTTGGGTCATTTAACTTCTCCTCTAAAGGAAAAAATTGGGATAAGGGGAAAAATTGTCTTCACTTTATGTGAACCTTGTTATGAATTCCATTTTGTTTGAAACTAACTGCCATTTTCATTTCTTTTTTGCTTAAGTTTGTTTTTATCTATGTCTCTTATACTTCATGTTTTGCCCAACTGTATTATTTTGTTTAAAATGTACTTTTTTGTAATCAGAAAATTGTTGGATCAAAAAAATCCAACTTGGAAATCTTCGCTTTTTTCTTGGATGCAAATCATTTACATAGAGATGACTGGCTGTTGACTGAAGATATGTGCTCCCTTCCCATAATGTAGAGACATTCCTGGGAAAAGGCTCCTCATCAGGAATTGAATCTCTGCATGTTTAAGTGTGAGCAGAAGTGAGTGAAGTGAGTGTCTTCTCCATGCTCACTGTTTTCCCATGTCTGGCTGGATATCAATGCCCAAGGTGACATTTAAAACTGAAGTCGCAAAGCCTTGGCATCTAATTCCCTGAATGACCTGGTGTAGCAACAACCCCCACTGCTAATATGCAACATTGCATTGGGTTGTTTTGTGAGCAGAAACTAAATTTTTACTGTGTAAAAATACTGAAATCTTAAAAATTATTATAGTTACCCTAATTTACATGATTATTTAACTTTTTCTGTTTTTATGTTTCTTTGTTATTTATTTTTCAATTGTCATTTATCGGCAAAAGCTCCTTTGTGAGATGCATTGCATTCTGTGTTCTGTTGTATACTTTAGTGATTTGGGAAATGAACATGTTTTAAAATATACAATTTGCCTTAAAGCTAAACCTATATTGAGTTTATTTGCAAAATTAAAATAATGGGCGATGACACTTTTTCAAGGAAGAAAAAAACCAAAATTCTTTCCCTTTTCACTGGCTTCTGGTACCATCATTTAAAAAAAAATATTTTAATTAATTCATTTAATTTTTTAACCATTTTGACAATACCAAGATTTTTTTTGGTTAATCTTCTTTTCTCTGCTTATTTTTACACATATCCCATCCTTTTCTTATGCAAGTTGTTTTGATTGATCCATCTGTAAGTAAACTTTCAGAAGTTGTATATTACTAATATGTTTTCTGAAGCTTTTGGTATCTGAGAATGTCATCTTATTGTGCATGAACAGAAACTTAATTGATTAAAAATTATTGGACCACAATATTTTCTCTAAAAAGTTCTATGGGAACTTCCCTAATTGTCTCCTGATTTTTTTTTTTTTTTTTTTTTTGGGCAGAGGCCAGTCTAATTTTAATTATTTCCAAAAGCAAATGTTTGTGTCTATGTGAGTGATGCATATGTGCTTTTGCTGGCTGCTTATAAATTTCCTTCATCAATCAAGAAAATTAAAAGTTTTACCAGGATATGTCTAGGTGTTAATTTCTGTTTTTAATTTTTGCCTATTATATATTTAGCCCTGACAATCTCTAGTGTTGGTCTATTTTCAGATCTTGAATTTTTTTTCTGTTATATATTTGCCTATTTTTAAAATCTGTTTGCTCTGTTTTTTATAACTATTTAAATTCTAATTTCTATTTCTCCCTTTATGCAGTCATTTAGATGTGGGGAACATTTCTCAATTTTTAGCCTCTGTATCATTGATTTAGTTTTTTCCTAGTCTTAATCCTTATTTTTTATGTTTATAATAAAACAAATTTATTTTTTCTCAATGTGTTTCTCTACTTCTACTCATCCTGTCCTGCTAATCTCAGGAGGGTATATTGGGGTACTTTGCTACATCCTAGCAAGGGTAAAAACGTAGGCACCTCATTGACCTTGGCTGGTGAAGACGCAGTGGCAGGTGCTGCAGAGTTTTTTTTTTCTATGGCGTTTGTTGAAGTAGAGCAGTTATTGTCTAAAACTTTCTGTCTGCTAGGCTACCCCTTTGCAATTCCTTTGGCTAGAGAGAACATGCTTTTGTTGGGGCCTCATGGTCTGCATCCATTTGTGTTTCCTGACATTTCTCCAGCACCCAGTCTAAGATATCTGAGGCATAAAGAAAGCCCAAGGAACTCACCACTCTGTCATTCCTTGGAGGTCAAGATCCCTAACCTGCCTGCCTTATTCTCTGTACCTTTGCGGATATTCTTATGTTTGTTTTATATATGTAGTGCAGAGATTTTAACTGAACTTACAGGAATCGGGGAAAAAAAATCCATTCCATATTTCGGAAAACAAAAGTGTTTAGTGGAAAATTTAAATATAAATTGGGAATAATGGGAAGCAATGAAGTATACACCCTTTTCCCCATTCTTCAGTCAAATCTTCATAACTTATATTTTCAAAGAATGGCCCTTGTTTCCTGGTTTTCTCTACCTTAACCAGTCAGTTGCGCAGGGAAAGACAGGTAAACTCCACAAAATATAGTCAACCATATCTTAGAATATTTCCTGTTTTAATTCTATAGTTAATTTCAGAATCATTTTTACTGATTTCCCTGCATATTAGCATTTGACTCATTTGTCTTTCAAAGGACTAGTAAACCTTAATTTGCTTTAGCAGCTTTGAATGAATTTTTATTGTTTCTTACCACTGCCTTTCAACCCATGTAATTTGAAAACTAAATGCAAACTGTAAAACTCAATCAATCTGGTAGTATTATTTTAATATCAATTTTTATATAATTAGCCCCCAAACTGTGTTCAATTACTAACAATTAATCTTATGCACTTTGAGGGACAACACTAATTTCACACTTAGCAGCGTTTAAAAGAAAGGTAGTGCACATACCATAGGGAAAAAGTTCCTCCCCAAGGAGTTATGCTTTATTGTCACTGACTAGAGAATAAAAGTGCTTTCCCATTGCAACCCTCTGTAGGGGCCCACATTTTCTTTAACTCTAGACCAGTAGAATTAGGTAACAAATACACAAGCAAAATCACACATACTTTAATTACAGTTTTCAGTGAGACGATAAGTCTTTTTAAAAAAGAGCCAGAAATTTTCGTGTTCTTTTGATAATTTTCTTGCGTTAGTATTTTTATCAATGCTATATGGTTAATTGCTCCATTTAGACTGACTGTGAGAAGCTGAACAATGGAGCCATAATGGGACAAAGAATGAGAACAACAACAGCTGAAGGTAGAAAATTGTGGAAAACTTCTTATCATAGAAGAAATGCCCTCAGAAATCAAGAAATCTCCAAAACAGAAGGTATTTAGTCAGTGCTTATTACCTGTTATAATGCTGCATAGTTTTAAATTTCATATATTATTGGCTTTATTTTTAAATAGTATTCAATTTCCAATTGACAAATTACACTGGATCTTATTACTGACTTGATATACATAATTCCCTAATACTTGCTATCCAAAGATAATGTCATCATGTCTGAATCCTATGAAAGTAATTTTTAAAATATCATTTTAGTTTCTTCTAATAATTCAAGGTCAACAACAATGAATAAACCAAGGTTTAAACTATCTCCTGGAGTCAAAAATATAATGAATACATGTTGGATTGTGTGCTTGAGTTTAGCAAAAGGTGCACACGTATCTGTTTACTTTGGTATTTCATGACTTTGACCTTTTAGGTGCTTCTTGTTAGTAATTGGTTGATGAGGAGTTGTAGTCAATTTTAATGTTTGTTATTCATACTCAGATATGCAAATTGATGAGCACATTATAAATTTTTAAAATTATAGGAACAATTTATAGTGCAAAGTGGCATTGCTCCAGGGACTGAGCTGTGGCCTGGGAACTCAGAGCTGTGCATTTTAATTTCTATTAATTCTCAGTGTGACCACAGCATAGTACCTTAATCTCCCTGTATCTTGGATTATTCATCTATAATATGAATGTAACAATTTTCTTTCTGTAGTTAAAGTGAAAGATAACTATGAAGCACAGAGTGGCTTAAAACTAAAGATATATATGCCACACAAAAGACCAATATGAGGCTACAGAGTTTATGGGTTTAATAAACATTAAGTGTTGTGTCATTCACACAAAGATAAGACAAATAGCCCACTGTGAGAACTATGGAAATCACCATATCTCAATCTAGAAATTTTATTAAAATGCATGTAACATAAGAAATACAAATTTGTGACAGCCGTCAGAATTATGCAGACATTCGTTATGAAATGAGCTTTATTCTTTATTGTTTTCTTCAGTGCTATATACATTTTAAAATGTATAATAGTGCATTTTAAAATGCTTTGCTAGGTACACTCTTTAAAAGATACCTTTTTTTCCTTTTTCTAACAATGCCTAGATTTTCTTTATACATTTAAACATTGTACCAGAAAAACACAAATCATACAAATGAATTCAGTTTAAAAGTAGGACACTACAAAAAACACCCAAATGCACAGTGATGCATAGCAAAAGGTAAATCTATATTTTTTAACTCACCTAGTTGTCCTACCTGTTAAATAATATACTGTATCCTGAGAGCCACAAAATACATAGGTGCAACTGGTGGGTTGATGATGAAATTTGAGCCTTTTTACTTTTCCATATATTGAAACATCCATCTTTTTAGTTTATTAAATAGTTCTGCTACATTGAATTTCAGCAGGGAGGCCGTTCTCCAGTTGTGTAGCAGTACAATTTTGAGTCCTAGTGTCTTCCCAAGCCTCCCTTGCATTCTGAAGCCAATATTTAGAAAGCTCTAGCAAACTAACACCTGCTAGACATAAATCACATGCAGAAATCTACAACTGGACAAACTCAGGAAGATATAATAGATCAAATCCATGAAGAACCTCACAATGAATTAGGAAAATCTTAAACTTAATCCTATAACCTGACAGGCAATCAGCAGACTGACTTATGGAGAGCTGTAATGTGGGAATTAGACTGAATGCCAGATGGCTTCTAGAAGTCAAATTAAAAAAAAAAAAGAAAAGGAATAAACTGCAGCTGATGATAAGTACAGGGAGGGAAGCTGACAAGGAAAATGTAGTAACGAAATAGCAGACAAGGATAAACTAATATTTTTCACTGTATTCTCTTTCCTTTGTTTCTCCTAGGCAGCTTGACAGAAAGTAGTAATATTTGACTAGTCGCAAGCCTAATACTAGATGCCAGTTTGAACAGGTGCAAAAACAAAGAACAGAACACTTCCATTTGGAACATCAGCTTTTTATATAACCCCTGGTATGCTTTGTGGGAACTCACCTACTAGGTTTCTTATCGCTATTTCCCTGACCAGGAGTTCTATTTGATGAATACATAGCATATCCCTTAGTCAATGGAAAGGATTAAGTAGAGGAATGACCAATTAGTTTATCTGGGACCTAGTCTAATTCCAACAGTCCACCATCATGAGATGATATAAGTGCTGGAATTTTGAGATCACTCTTTGTGGAAGGAAATGTGTCTGTTACCCGTCACCATTACCACACAATTGTAAAGTGATTCAGCATGTTTCTACTGGTGAAAGAGAGTGGAAATTGGCACTGCCAATTATCAATGTTAAATGTATAACCAATCAGTACTAAGGCCTCAAACAAGCCAGCGCTTTGTTCCATACAGTCAGTTGGTAAATTGGATGCAGGCAGACAGAGAAACACAATATCCCTCCTCTGTAGGTGGTCTCTGTTTCATTAGGTTTCCAATTGATGTTGCTGCACAGTAATCCAAAAATGTGTGATGGGAACATCACTCTCATTTTTCATTAACACTCCTTCACAAATGTACTGGAGGCAGGTACAAAACAAAGATTTTGCGAGGCTTACTTTTATCCTCGTGGAGACTATTTCTTATCCAACATCACTGCTGGGTGCTTCGTTTCTCCTAGTTTAGAATCGCTATAGTGACTCATCATGGTTTGATATGATCAACTTCCTTAAACATGTTGTGGAAAGAGTGGAAAAGCTGCTAATCTTTAAAAGACAAGCGATTTAGGAATATCAGCTTGTATACAGTATAATAATAAATAGTAACATGACCACTGAAGTTAGGTGGGAAAAGAAAAAAGTAGACATGATGCCTATTGTTTCAGGAAATCTACCAGAAATGTGTAAAACATGGAATTTTTTAGAGATCTTAGAGATTATCCTGACTGAATTCCTCATTTTCATTTCATAAATGGGGGAATTGGAACTCATACTGGCTCTGGCTTACCCAAAACGATGCAATTATTGGCAACAGCTAAAACTGAAAAGCAGGACATACAACTTGTGCTCTGTTCAGTATACTATGTTCAGTCTATAATATGTGGGTGCAGATAACCATCAAGATCTACATATCCTCTGCTTCTTTAGAAGCCTAATCATGGCTTTTATTTACACAGTTACATTAATATATTTTCTAAAATATTCCCCAATGTGTAGTTTCTGGAGAAAACATTCAGCATTATGCTATGAGTATTAATTTCCTCATGTAAAGTGTTATACATTTCTGGTAGATTTCCTGCAACAATAGGCATCATGTCTGTTCTTCCTCGAATTACGTAACATCAGTACTCATACTACTATTGATTTGAAAACCTGCTCTAAATCCCCATCTAGTGATAGAGGTGGTACCAACCTGCCTTGATTATATTCAGAAGCTTCAACTTCAAGGTAAGGGATGGGCACCTCGCATATGACCAGATTCTTTGGTCTGACTGCAGAGAAATGACTGCTTCCTGAATCCTTGGCTACTGCGCTCTGTCTACATGATGGTACTCTTCAGTTGTACTGCTTTCTGGAGTAATGAAGGAAACTCAGTGTGCAGGACTTAATCCATCAGGCATACTCTCCAAATCCACTGTGCCTGCATAGGTCTCATGTTTTCCTCTTCTGCTCCCATTGAACCATACTTTTATTTCCTGTGCTCCTGAGAATTTCTTGCTCCAGTAAGTGGGGAATCACCATGCCTCAGTTATAGGCTTTTATTTATACCCAGAATGTTGAATCATGGTATTATTATTATTATTTTTGCTTCTAGTTAGTTTAATATAATCATTTTAGAATATGAATACTCCCCGAAATCAGTATTTCAAACTATTTAAAATTCTTCAGAATGCTTTAAATTTTATATGTATAAATACAAAATAATTTATAGATATATCACAAAGTTTGCTCACATTTTTTCAGAAGTGTTGTATTTATTTCTTTACCACAAATGCTAGATGCAAATGCGAGCTACTCAGATACTACCCTTTGTTTTATTTTAAGAGGGTACATTTCTCATCACCGAAAAGAATGTTATACAGATAATAGTAAGAGATAAAGAAAAAATAGGTGGCAGATTTTGGTTGTGCTATCTTATTGCAGTTAAATCATGTAATTGATCATACTCTATTTCTTATAGTAAGAATAAATGATTATGAAGAATATGCTAATCAAATAATCAAAACAAAAGGTAAGTATACTAAGTACATTGCAGTGTCTCCTGATATATGCCAATTTCATTTGCAACATTCACCAGTCTTCTTAAGTTCTCTTGCAAAAATAAACCAAATGATTAGTAAGCTAAGAAACTCACAAGTATATGTAATAACCACTCAGTTTATTTGGAAAAGTGTTTCCTTGATTCACAACAAAACAAGTATTGTTTATATAATATGATTAATGAAATGATTTAATCATGGCTATCTGTCATTATACCACTTCGTTTAATGTCATATATGTATATTTTAAAATGTGCCTTAATGAAATAATATGTATCAACTGTTTCAGGATAATGTTCAAATAATGTAACTTTGCTTATATTCTTTGCTTGAGTAAGAGGATCTATTGGGCTTCAACATAGCGCATGGTACGGATAAAACCCTTTGCTCACATTAGTGTGCTTCTCCACCAGGGCTGTTTTCTTTTGTGAAACCTTTACATTCTCAGGCTCAGAGTCACTTAGGAGGTAGTCAGGCCTAAAACAGATATTTTCAAAATTTGATTCTATATTGACTATGATGTTGGAAATAATGAAAACTCCCTTGAGAAAATGAATTTGGAATTTAAATATTCACCACGGAATTTCGGGCATGGCTATGTTGTCACAAGGAAACCATATGATTTGCCACAAATGATCTATGTGGCAAAGACAAAATAAGAATACTTCATTTTTTAATGAAGAGTAAAAGTGTCAGTCAGCACCTATATCGTGCAAGTAACAGAAAACTCCACTCAAGAATGCCTAAATGACAAAAAAGATTGATTGCTCAAGCATGGAAAAATCAAGAGGTGGGGCAAACTTCAAGGTTACTTGATTCAGAAGTTTCAATTTACCTTAAGCGTTTTTCTATCTCTCTAGTCAGTTATAGTAAGGGCCTCACCCCAAAACTGCTTTCCCCTGTAGTGAGACGATGTCTTCAGCTTTGGTGGAGTTTCATGCTTCTTCATTTCATGAGAGAAAAAGTTTTCAAGCAGGTCAATGGAACTCTCCTGAAACTGGGAGTAAGGTTAATTTTTCCCTGAATATATGGATTATGTAGGGAAGGAGTAGATACATAATCTTTCTCCACCCAAAACACAAATCCTTATTTCTGAAAGAATGGGGATTCTGAGAAAGTAATCAATATTTGTGTGTAGAATTAGACAGAATTTTCAGATTAGATTTAGCATTAATCAATAAAATATATTATCCCAGTGCCTACCATCTTATTTGGGAAAATTATCAGGAAATTTAAAAACTTAAATCTTAGTATATGAAAGGACCTCTGTTATAGTAGTAATAACAAGAGATGTGTAAATTGAACCTTGCAAAACATGAAGCTTTGGGGAAATGTAGAGTCATACTTTCATTAATAATAATATTAGAGATAGGTATATGAAATACTTTCTATTTCTTACTGGCATCGCTTTAAATTTTCACATCCAATAATCCATCTCACTGTGTTTTTCTTTTCTTCTTTTTAGGTCATTGAAAAAAAAAAAAAGGAAACTCTCTCAAGGACTAACAATCAGAGCTGCCTGGTTGGCAAGAGACGTTTTGGTTGCAAGAAGACCCTGAAGCAAGGATTTTAAATCAAAGATTCCGGGGCAATCTGAGTTTGCATTTAAGATCCTTCTGCCCATAGCAGTAGCTTATATGTTATGTTCAATTGATGTATAAGTACTGTGAAGAAATATTTTATTACCACCTCTGATGACATACATATTTTGTACTTCATAATTTGATTGTAGATAGAAAGTTAGTTTATTTAATTCAAATTATGATTCCTCTTTAAAAACAAAGCTTGCGAATGCAATTTATCTTCATAATTGACTTAAGTGTTTGTTGCATACCTATTCCATACCCAGCAGTGAGCACGGTGCTATAAAATAAAACATATGGAAAACTATGCCCCTTTTTGCAGGCTAATTATTTCTCATTTTAAGTAAGATATATAACATGATATTTTAAATAGCTATTCAATTTTTATTGGGAATATCATTACTTTGATTAGATGACTTCACCAAAATAGATTGAAACTGTGAAAAATCACCATGAAAAAAATTAAATAATCATGATCTCCCATATCAAAATAAGAGAATTGATTTGGCTTAACCTATGGAAAGTAAGTCCTTTGGAGTTCGCATTTCCAAGGAGTTGCAGTTGGCTTTGCATGTGGTGGCTACTCTCTTTTATAAAATGTACTTCTATGTTCAAAGTCAGTAGCTAGGGGAAAGCAAATTTCTCCTTCAGCCAAACAAAAGTTCAATGATAAGAAAGAAAATAGAAGGAATTTGTGAGTATTCTTTTCTCTTTGTGCTTAGGGAATGCATGTGCCTTTCTGCAGCAAAGGAGAAAATTAAATGAAAACATTCTCCTCAAGAATCTTTCTTTGAATTTCATATATAGGACTTAGAAAACAGCATTGCTAGCATTATTTAATATGAATAATACTTTTAAGTTAAGTGTAAGCTTCTTTTTTATGTTTTGTTTTGGGGAAGGGTTACTAATTTAAGTAAAACTTTAAAAAGAAAAAAATAATGATTACAGTAACACATATGCTTTTGAACTAAATTTTATGTTTGTATGGTCAAACATTATTGGAATGGAATTTTTTTCCCAGTCTCCATTTTTCTTTTGTAAATGTCTTTATAAAATCAGCACAGTTTGTGAAAAACTTACTTATCAATCTAACTAGGCAACTAAAGTCCTAATCTAATGCCTTAGCATTTTAATTTCTATTCAACTCCCTTTTGGTAATATATTGATATGAATATACTTGTTTAATTAGTAGTATGAATGGTAGAATCCGAGGTCTCAAATTATTTGCCAAAGTCACTGCATTATCTCCTTAAAGCTGATCAGATGGGCTTTCTTTCTAACATCCTATTAGAGGAGGTTTTTGTAAACTAGTGGTATAAACGATTATTTTTAGTTAAGAGAAGCTCCAGGAAAGATTAAAAAAATGGATATAAAGACATTCCAGTTCTTGATCTTGTCTTTTTCTCATCTCAACCTTTAGAGAGTCTTGCTGGAAGAACACAAGGAAAGGCAGGAAGGCTTCTTACAGATCTTTGAGACCTCCTTCCACTCAAATCCCAGGGGAGCTAGAACGCTATACCTCTGTGGTTCAAAAAGTCTTTGGACCAGAAAAGGGGCCTTTATCTGCCAACATTTCAAACATATTCAATCAAATATTGATCTAGAAAATCAGCTACTTTTTCCTCTAGCAAAGAGATTAAATTAGTACTACCTACTGAAGGCCTACACATGGTCCTCGGGAAGATAATGATGGTACCCTAGGCTGTTCCTAGGATCAAAAGTTTATATGGACACCAAACTGATTTAACGTTTTCTGTAATGCATGGAGACAAAAGGGTGAAAGATCTGCTTGCCAATAGTAATGTGCTGGAGATTATCTCATGTGGCGAGTCCTTGCATCAAGAAGCCAGGTTATGGTTTTCAAATCCATCTCATCTCTGAAAATAAAAGAAATGGAACGTGGCCTGTTTCACCTCACTGAAAGGTTTTCATCACCAGAAATATCTGATGCCTCTTATTCAAGTTGACAGTAACACATGTTCCTCTGACTCATAAACAGTCCTTCTCTCTATTGTGTCCTGTTTCCAAGAAGTACCTAATGTTATGTTATTAAAGAACAGGAGGTTTGTCTGCCTATTCTTTCATAAATATGAGGCTATCAAAAATGACAAAATGCTTTAAAATTCTAAAATCAATTGAAATTTCAAACTTAACTTGTGAAATAATGTGTTCAGGTTGGTATATGGTATAAAAGGCAATCTTTAGCTTCCACATACCACAAAATTGGGACAGCTCAATTTTAATTAGAAAGTTTAGGCTGCAGAGAAGCTTGTCTCTTCATAGTACCTATGATTTATTTATAAGTCACTTTTGTTCTCTTAAAAAATGATTTTCTTTAGTTTGTCTTTGCATTTACTTTTACCTCATCAAAGAAACAAAGGATTCTATATTTTACAAATTATAAAAACTCAAATCAGAATTTCGATGAGTTACTAAAATTGAGAAAACAAAATATCACCCTTTCTCTTTTAAGCCTTATATATGGCAACAATGGCCATCAGTTTTGTAAACCTACTAGTTAGAAGCCAGTGTTGTACAGACCAGACATATGAACAGCCACTATACTCGGTAAAAATAATCTTTCCGGTTATTGGATTGTTTGTTTGACATAAAGGTTAGAGTCTTAGGTAAAATGGGGCATATTTTGAAAAACTAGCACTAGCTTTGGGTTTTTATGACACTGGCCCTTTCTTAAGAAGATTGTTTCATACATTGTCATTATGTGGTCACTCGATTAAACTGTTTTGGCTGAATTGACTAATGAAGCAACCAAACTAATTCTCTGAATTCACTGTTGTTTTCAGCATCATGGCAATGCAGTCAAAGAATTATGGAAAGAAATTGTGTTCTTGAGCAATTACCATATGCCAGCCACTTTGCTAAGAGATGAGAGTACAGTGATGACGAAAAATATACATGAGTTCTGCTCGCAAATAATTGTATAATAAACACATTATTTCTGTGATAAGTGCAGTGAAAGAGAAGTACAGACATTTGCTAAGCAACTGGTTTGTGCAGGGAATTTTGTTTATTACATAGATCAATATAGAAGCTTGTCTGAAGGTTGAAAAGAGATTAATTGCAAGTTTAAGAACTAAAGAAATCTGGCTTCACAGGATCTTGCAGAGAAAAAAAAATGCCAGAAGAGTTCAACTTATGGCAAACTTAGTAGAAGACTGTGGCGTGATGCGACTTTCAAAATAACTCAAGCAGTTTTAGATCCATTAACAAAAGCCCAGGGTATAGATTAAGGGTGGAAGACACCTGGGTATTTGACACCAGTCATATGTATTGGACTCCATTTTGGGGAAGTACAAATTAAGGGGAATATTAAAAATCTGGTGGTGTTCGGAGGAGCTGATTCCACGTGGTAAATGGTCTAGAAACTACGTCTGTGAGAAACATTTGAATAAAGTGAAAAGCTTAGCACAGAGAAGACAAGGGAAATTATGATAGTGTCTTTAAATAATTAATATGCTGTCATGGGTGATAAATTAGATAATGTTGTATAGCCGTACGTGACAGATCTTAGACCAACCAAAGGGTGGAAGTTACAAGTTTAGGTTTAACATTAATGATGAACCTTTCAACAATAAAAGCTAGTTGAAAATGTAATGAGCTCCTTTGTAAGGTAGCAGAGTCCATGGCATTAGAAGTGCTCAAATAGTGGCTTGAATAAAGTGTTTTTCAGAAATGGTATGGAAAGGTTTCTTACAGTTATTGATTCATTAGACCAAATATTTCCTAAGATCTCTTTCAATTCTGAATTTTTATGATTTCATGTTATAATTACTAGAAAAACCCATCTTCTAGAATGTACAAATATAAAACTTTCTTCCCTTCTGTAGAAATTTAGTGAAGGTCTATCATTGCAGGAAAATAGGGATAAATAAAACAATAGTCTCGGACCTGAGAGTACTTATAGTCTAGTGGAAATAACAAGCACTGGAAAATAAAGAAATGATTTAGGATGCAAAAAGTGCTGTGGTGTAGTTGTATGCAAAGTTCTCTGAAAAAGCATGATAGTATTCAACTCTGTAGAAGGCAGAAATGAAGGAGAATTAAATAAGCTTAACAGCGAGAACAGGAGTTAACTTTCTTTCTTTCTTTCTTTCTTTCTTTCTTTCTTTCTTTCTTTCTTTCTTTCTTTCTTTCTTTCTTTCTTTCTTTCTTTCTTTCTGTCTTCCTTTCTTTCTTCCTTCCTTTCTCTTTCTTTCTTGGGCATGGATGAAAAGTAAGAAGAGTCAATAACCCAAAGCAAAGAGCACTTCATATTACCTCCTCCCAGTTCCTTCAGTTCACTATGAGAGATACACATACAAGGTTAGGAATGTATGGTTCTGTATTTGTCCTAAACTGAGTCGTGTACTCAAAATAGAGGGCAGAGTTATGGAACGTAGGATCTGCTATGGAGTTTCATACATATGCTATAGGACTTACGTACCCATTTTGAGCATAAGATCCTCTATAAATACATAAATAGAATAGATCCTTACACCATTATATAATTTGTTTTACCAAAAGTTCTTTCTTTAATTTTATTGAATACTTGAAGATGTGCAATCTCCTTTCTCTGTGGTGGCTGTTTTAAAAATAACAGTTTTTTAAAAATTTAATTCACATACCATACAATTCACCCATTTAAAGTACATAATTCAATTGTCTTCAGTATACACACAGATATGTGCAACTCTTACCACAGTTAATTTTAGAACATTTTCATCACCACAAACCCCATTCCCTCTAGCTATGACATCCCCTCAATCCTCTTATCACCCTCATCCCTAAACAACCACTAATGTTTTCAAGGTTTATCTATGTTGTAGCATATATTAATGTTTCATTCCTTTTTATAGCCAAGTAATATTCCTTTTTATGAATACACTACATTTTGTTTATCTATCCATTAATTGATGGACCATTTGAACTGTTTCCACCTTTTGGCTATTATAACTAATGCTGCTATAAACATTTGCGTACAAGTTTTTGCGTGAATATATGTTATATTTATCTTGAGTATAAACCTAGTGGTGGAATTACCATATCGTAGGATAACTCAATGTTTAACTGTTTGAGAAACTGCTAGACTATTTTCTAAAATGGCCATACCATTTGAAAATCCACCAGAACTTTATGAGGGCTCCAATTTCTCTACCTCTTGCACTTGTTATTATCTGACTTTTTTATTCCAGTCAAACTAGTAGGGTGATGTGGTATCTCATTTTTTGCTGTTGTCATTGTTGTTTTTAAGAGACAAGGTCTCACTGTCGCCCAGGCAGAAGTGCAGTGGTACAATCATAGCTCACTGTAACCATGAGCTCTTGGGCTCAAGTTCTGAGTAGGTAGGACTACATGCATGCACCATCACACTTTGCTTATTTTTTTAAAAATTATTGTAAAAATGGGGTCTCACCCTGTTGCTCAGGCTGATCTTGAACTTGTGGGCTCAAGTGATCCTTCCAACTCAACCTATTGAGTCACTGGGGTTACAAGTGTGAACCATTGCACTTGGCCTCTCATTGTAATTTTGATTTGCACGTCCCCAGTGACTAATAATAACATCTTTTTATGTCCTTATTGACTATGTGTTTAACTCTTCCAAAGTAATGTCTATTGAGATTCTTTTCCCATTTTTAACTAAGTTATTTTGTCTTTTTGCTATTTAGTTGTAAGAGTTCTTTATATATTCTAAATATGAGTCCCTTATCAGATATATAATTTGTAAATATTTTCCTCTGTTCTGTCAGTTGTTTTTTCACTCTTCTGATAATGCTTTTTGAAGCACTAAAGTTTTAAATTTTGATGAAGTCTAATCTACCTTTTTTAAAATTATCACTTGTGTTTTTGTGTCATATCTAAGACTCTACTGCCAAATCTGAAGTCATAAAGATCTACCCCATGTTTTCTTCCAAGAATTCTACAGTTTTATCATTTACAATTAGATTTTTGATCAATTACAGTAATGTTTGTATATGATGTCAGGTAAGGGTTCCACTTTATTCTTTTGCATATGGCTAACAGTTGTTCCAGCACCATTTGCTGAAAAGGCAGTTCTTTTTCGAGTAAATGACCTGAGACCCTTGTCAAAAATCAGATGACCACAGACATGTGGATTTATTTCTAGACTATCAATTTTATTCCATTGATTTGTCTGTTTACCATTGTGCCAGTGCAACACTCTCTTGATAATTATTGATTTGTAGTAAGATTTGTAATCTGAAAATGTGCATCCTCCAGTTTTGCTATTCTTTTTCAAGATTGTTTTGTCTACTCTGGATCTCTTGCAATTCCATAAAAGTTTTAGAATAAGCTTGTTTAGTTCTACCAAAAAAATCCACTGGAATTTTGATAGGAATTGCTTTGAATTCATAAATCAGTATTGGGAATGTTGCCATCTTAGCAGAATTAAGCCTTATGATTAATAAATATGGGATCTGTTTCTACTTCCTTAGATTTTTAATTTATTTCAATGTTTTGTAGCTTTCAGAGTATAAGCTTTTCACATTTTTGTTAAATTTATTTTCATATATTATGTTTTTAGTGTTATTTTAAATGGAATTGTTACCTTAATTTCATTTTCATATAGTTTATTTCAAGTTTATAGAAATACACTGATTTTTGTATATTGATCTTATATCCAGCAACTTTGCTGAATTCATTTATTAGTTCTAATAATTTTTAGTAGGTTCCTTAAGACTTTCTATTTATACAAGACCATGTCATCTGCAGATAAAATAGTTTTACTTCTTCCTTTCCAACTTAAATGTCTCTATTGTGGCATATTTAAAAATAATCTATAATAGAGGGGGAAAAAGAGAGGGAGAGGGGTAAGAAGGAAGATACTGTGCTGAAACCAGCATATTTAAATTGTTGTAAACTTACATTGGAAGAATAATATTCCAGTTAATAATAGGTAACAGTTCTATAGCACTTACTTTATACCAAGCACTTTACACTTATTAAGTTATTTAATAACCACCATAATTCTACAAGGTTATTGTTTTTCATGTTAATAGATGATAGTGCCAAGGCACAGAAATGTAAGTGGTTCCACAGCCCACAAACAGCAGATTTGGAATGAAAGAATTAATAATAGCTAACAGTTGGATGATACTTCACTTATTACAAAAATTTTTCAAATACTATAATTAAGTTTTCAATGAATTCTTAATATAACTATAGAAAACATGCCCCCGTTTTATGAATAACAAAACTGATGCTCAGGGATATTAAGGATTTTAAAAGGTTCAGAATTAGTGAGACAAAGAATGGGTGTTTATAACTTTTTTTTTTTTTTTTGAGTTGGAGTCTCACTCTGTCACCCAGACTGGAGTTCAGTGGCCGCTCCCGGCCACTGCAGCTTCGACCTGCTGGGCTCTGGCGATCCTTCCGCCTCAGTCTTCCAAGTAGCTGGAACTACAGGCGTGCGCTACCACGCCCAGCTAATTTTTTGATGTATTGTAGAGATGAGGTCTCGC
>CAUYQG010077002.1:0-15787 GCA_963574415.1 Tarsius wallacei | reverse complement strand
TCCTATAGGGTCAGAGAAGTGCAGGGAATAGAGCAATGACACTGACTTGGGAGGAGTGACCCTCAGATGGTGTAGACAATACCTCCCATTCACTTGTTCCACAGTGTTCTCTCCCACAGGAGTATGGGAGAGAGCCTCTCTCCCAGAAGGCTTGGACAGTTACACTGAGGAAAATGCTCAGCTGGGACACTGAGTGGAACTGGAAAAGGAGGAAAACAAAGAGGAGAAAGAAAAATAAGTGATGAGGAGCTCTCAAGCCCACAGAGGAGATCAGACAGAGACTAGGAAGAGAAAGTCCAGCTTGGTGCACTGGGGTTCCTTGGGGGTATGACGCCAATCTTAGATCTAGTGTTAGGGAAGAGGCCTGTGGAATCCTTTATCAAACAGAACCCCAGAATGGGGAAGAAAAAAATGGTCAAGCCTTTTTAAAGGCCGAAGTTTGGGGTGCATAAAAACTTTGAGTGTAAGAATACTGAAAAACCACCACAAAAATTAGCGAGAGGGTGGGGGGGGATTTCTGTTCATTGCTTTGAGGGAAGCAAACCAAGGTGGAGAAACTGTTCAGATGGAACTCGGCAAACTCCAGGCCAGTTTCTCCTGTTTCCGGGAGCTTGTTTAACTGCAAGTGCAAGCAGATCCCAGCTCAGGCCGCCAGGGTTCTCCCCGAGCCAGGCAGAACTGCCCTTTTCCCCCAGCCCAGCTGGGGACTTCTACTCTGTGAGGCCTCCAGAATTGGAGGGGCCTCCTGCCACATTCTCAGGTCTCACTGTCAGGAGGTTTTTCCTGAAATCTAGCTGCCACCAGTCTTGCTGCAGTGGCACTCATTTCCTCGAATTCTGTCCTCAGTGGAGAGAGAGAACCGCTGCTAGTTGACCTCCAAAGAATAAAACCCTTCAGAGACAAGGCCTGTGTGTGGTTGTCCTCCCTAGACTCCTCCAAGTCAGCACAAGCCACGTGTGGGTTCTGTGGCAACAAGGGACAGCAAATGGACAGAATAGAAAGCTTTGACTAGCCAGCAACCTGATTTTAAACCTCAGCCTTTCATCTGAGCTGGTAGCAAGGCTGCCCGCAAGATGAGGCAGCCCACACACAGTGGCGAGGGTCCAGACACCCCACAGACTGGACCAGAAGTCCCGGAAGAGTCTACGGAGGCCTGACCACCTTCCTCACCCTGGTACCCGGAGCCCTCTGAGGTTGTGATGACCCAACCCGATCTTGGCCTTGGGAAGGGATGGATTCCACCCACCTGCCTCCTCTCTCCTTCTTAGCCAGGAACCTGCAGAGGGAAACAAGAATGAGAAATGCCTACCCGCCAGGCCCATCTCCTCTCCTCACACACCACACAATTGCACACTTTCATAAATGCAGCCAAACCTGCTCACATGCCTGGGTGCGTGTGGCAGGGGAGAAACTGTTGCCCTATAAAATGGTGGAAGAGAGAAAACTCTTGAGAGAAACATCTGTAACAAGAATCCCACTCCCTAGTCCTGGAGACCCTTAAAAAAGGAGAGGACTCTGCTCAGTGCTGGGTCGGAAAGGAAGTGCTCATTACCCCCACGCTGACACCAGTAATGCACTGTCCTGGAGTAAGAGGACTGAGAGCGGGGTGAGGTGGCCCTTCAGGAGTTGTGTCCCTGGAGAGGGGTGTCCTGGATTCCTACAAAGCTGTGGAAGAGACCTCTTACTCCATTACCTGAAAGTTCAAAAGGTGAAAATCTTTCACCCTTCATCTATCCTGCCCCCAAAGGAATGACCCTCAAATTTACAAGAATCAAAATCTAGAACACTATGGGAGAAAAAACCCACGCCTGCTGGGGAGAAGGAAAAGGCAGGCCTTATATGTTGTGGGGAGAACCTCATTAACATCTGCATAAAGCCCCGCCCCACCCAAGTGCCAGGTAGGAAAGCACTACTGAGAGGGGAGGAGCCTGCCTCGGATCTCACTGGCAAAAATGACGAAGGGGGTGCCCCTGTGAGACCGAGGAGACAATTTCTCCAAGTCTAGGCAGGTTTTTCCCCGCTCTGAGGTAGCAGCAGAAGGAAACTTAAGTTGTAGAGACAAGCCCCTTGTAAAGCTAGAAGCAGATTTCCTCAGAAATGGGTCTGAGGAGTCTGTCTCCAGAAAAGAGTCCTGGTGAGCAGCTTTTGGGGCTCAGAGGCCAGTCCAGGGGGAGGTGGTCAGTGTAGCTGAGGGCGACTGTAGGCCTATTGAAGACTAGGGTGTAGCATACATAGTAGAATGCTCGCATGTTGTAGGGATGGGAGAGGGCTGAGGGTCTTGGCTCTGGTATTGAATGGATGATGTGGACACAATTCATGGGGTCTGGCACTTCATAGGAGGGAAGGGCAGAGTCAGAGACCTCTGGGCTGTGGCCAGTTCTCTTGCCCACCTCCCCAAATTCCCTTACTAGGTGCTTCCCTCCCAGAGTGAGCTACACCTTGGGAGGAACTAAGCAGGGAGGTAGCAGGGAGTCCCTCTGACCAGCTCAGGCAAAGGCCCCGGGGGTCCAGGCATCTGCCCACCTGATTTGAGTCTGGAAGACGTAGTGTAGTTAAACCTTGTTATCAACTCCATGCAGGCCCAGACCCCTCAGAAGTACTCCTGTGGAGGAGCCCAACAGATGGGGCCAGGGAATCTGGTGAAAGCAGAGGGAGAAATAGAAACTGATCTGAGCTTAGGGTGAAACTTGAAACTGTTGTGGATATGGAGGTCAGATGGGAACTCAAAAGAACTGGGCGTGAATCCTGAATGGTGGGGAAACTTGAAGCCATGACAACCAAGAGGTGGGGTTCTGTGATGCCCACACTGAGGTGAGCAGCTCTCAGACTCCTTTGCCCCCGCCCATCCTGGAAGCCCCACTCACCTGACCACTCCCCGTGGAGTGAAGAGAGGCCCCACTTTTGAGTGTTGTGTGTCAATAACAGTGTTGTGTCACCGGTGGTCATGTTGATTAGTTGAAGAGAATAAAGGGAATAAGATTTCCCAGGTGTTTTTTTTTTTTTTTTTTTTTTTTGGTATTCTCTTTCAGCCTAGAGTCAGAGCCAGGGCCCATGACTGACTCCAAAAGCCCAGCCTCAGGCCCACCCTTTTTCCCAGGGGCCCTAAAAGCCCTATCCAGTGCTCCCTTGTGTGAGGCTGGGGGGCAGGGGGTTATGAAGTTTTAAAATTCATACCCTTGACGGGGAGGGGGAAAATCAGATGGGATGGCAACAAAGCCAAGCAGCTCTTGTCGGTGTCTGGCTTCCACACCAGCATGCTGCCTGGTGACTCACACTGGCCAGCTCTGGCCCAGCTGTGCAGCCCCAGAGGCTCCTCTGGCTATAACACTTGCACCCTCTCCAGGGTGCCACACGGGAAAGCTCCTAGGATCTAGTTTCAGAAGCTGGCATCCACCTCTCCTGGCATCCACCTCTTACTTGGGGCCTGGGCCTGGCTCAGCCCTTCCTCTGGACTGGGGCCTCCTGGACCCTGAGGAGAGGTGGGTGGAGACCTGGCTTGTCTTCTCACATTCAGGATGTCAGCCCACAGGCCCTCTCTGTGTGGAGAGGCTAATACTCAGAGAAGGGCGACCAGGGTGCCACTGCTGGGAGGACTAAGGGGTCAAACCCCTGGGTGCAAGGGCCTGACCATCCCTTAAGGCAGATCCTCCCAACACCACAGACTCATGAGAAACGGTTACACATAAGTGCTTACTCGCCACACTGAGGCTCTGGGATCTTTATTCCATTCCCCTGGGCTTGAGCTTGAGAAAGTGGTTTGATGTCTATTTCACTATGAAGCATGAAGACCCACAAGTTTGTTGCCCCGCTGATACGAAACCAGCCTTTAGCGAAGGGATGTAGGGAGGTGTTTGTAGTTACTTGGATTAAGAAGCCCTTGGGAAGGTGACTGCTGGGAAAGGACCGTGCTTACAGAGGGTTGGCTGACCTCCACCCGCACCCGGGTGCAGCGCTCCCCAGACTGATCCTTTCCGTGGGCGCAGGTGGCCGTGTCTCTATGATGCAACATCCTGCCTTTTCCCCACCCTTGCCGCCGCTACCCCCCGGGGAACACTTCCTTGGCAGCCCGATGTCATCCCCCGCCGCGGCCCGTGCTTCCGCGAGCGTGCCCACCGCCAGCCCTGTGCCCGAGGTCACCGTAGCCCGCGTCTCCATCTCCAGTCCGATCTGGTCCAGCCGCAGCGGCCCCGCCGAAACCCCGGGCGCCAGATCGGGCCCGAAGGCGGACAAGGCTGCCAGTCCCCGCGAAGGCACGACCGCTGAGGCTGCGGGGCCCCGCGAATGCACAACCGCTGACAAGGCCGCGGCCTCTACCGTGGCCATGGCCCCGACACCCGCTCTGGCACCAACCCCGGTCGGGACCGCCTCCGGCACCAGCCCGGGTACCGCCCGAGTGAAAGCTCCGTTCGAAGTGCCGACTGCGCACTGAACCAAGGCGCCGCTCGGCACACGGACCCCAGCCCGCGGCAGCTGCAGATTGCAATGAAGGGAGTCACTCCGCCGAAGTGTCCTGATCTGTGCGTCCGCGGGATACGGGCGGGGGAAGACGTTGAGGAACTGCCCCAGGACTGGGTTCAGACCGCCTTCAGCCAGCAAAACCGAGTAACCGGTTCTCTCCGAGAACCTCCTCACCAGCCGAGAATAAGGGCCTACGCTTCCCAGGATGCAGTTCGAGGCCTTCAGTATCTCAAGGGCCAATGACTGCCGGAGGCGTGGCCAGCGCTGGCAGACGGGCTGGCGGCCTCTACCGGGGGAGCAGGAAAGGTCGGCTTCAGAGTGACCACGACGCTCTCTCCCCACGAGCCCAGTCGGGGATCCCAACCGGCAGTAAGGCCTAAGCATACTGTAGCTGTAGGGGTGGGCAAGAGAGGGAGCTAATATTGGCACAAGCCCCCTTCTAGGCTCACACCAAGCCAGAGAAGAGCCAGACAGGTGTCACAGCTAAAACTGGGGGACTACATTTGGAGCATGAGGCCTGGCTACGCTGGCTGCAGGCCGAGGGCTGGATGTTTATTCATAACAATTAACAGCCTATACAGGACATCTCAAGAGCAGAAGCTGTGGGTCCAAACAGGCCCCTCCCAGGGGGGGCAGTCAGCAGCTCCACCTCCCAGGCCTCCCTGGGTGCTTCCTTCACAGCCCATGGAGTATGCTCAGGCAGGCAGCACAGATGTATCATGGGTACAGGCTCAGTCACAGGGTGTTGGGTGAAGCTCTTCTACCTGGAATGATTGAAGTTGGCCCAGCGGCTGGGGCTGGTCTGTCTCTTCCCTTCCTGGGAAGTTCCACCTATTCTGTAGTTAAGGCCACCAGGATGAAAGCAGGGTTAGGCCCAGGGATCCAGTGGAGCCTTGGGTTGCATGAGGTGGGGGGGTAGGAGAGAAGTAGAGATTAGGGAAGGACCTGATTAGAATAGAAACTGATTATCTTGGTTCAGCACTCCCAAGATGAGGGTGGTGACTGCAGCAATCTTAGAGCCTCCCAGAGGAAGTGAGTGGTACCCCACAAGGGGGTACCCCCTTCAGCCCTTGGCATATGAGTCAGGCCAAAGAACCAACGTGTCCAGGGAACTCTACAGGACAGAAGCCCTGCCCAGGTTAGGAGGGTAGTGGGTGAAGAAAGTCTCCCTGGGCCCAAGGCCCAATTTCAAGCAAGGAGTCACAGCCTGGAGAATTTCCCCCTTAGGGCTGGGATGGGTCTGTGGAGACAGTTGGAGGAAAGTTAGGGACAGCCTCTGGAAAGCTCAGTTGAGTGCTCTGGGTCCCACAGGCCTCTCACGGCAGACCTTTCTTGTAGGGTGGTGCCCCTAGAGGCTGCAGCTCCGACCTTCAGGAAAAGATAGAACTGAGCTTGGCTGACCCCATTCCCATTAGCATGCACCAGGGCTCCCAAACCAACTAGGTGTGCAGAGGGCTGGGCCCGTGGGGTCTGGAATGGAGGGTGAGGCCACCGGAACTGGGATGGGGAGGGGCTGGGGGCACAGCCCCCAGGGTCCATGGGTATTCCAAAGTCCCCTGAGTTTCAGGTTCAGCTGATGTAGATTCGGTGGAAGTCGTGGGCACCAAAGGCCGCGTTGCACTTGGGGCACTTCCTCTGGCGGGCCTCATAGCGGCCCCGCACGCACTCGAAGCAGAAAACGTGGAAGCACTTGGTTAAGACTGCATCCTTCTTGCGGGTGTTACAGCAGGGGCAGGTCAACCGCGCCTGGGCCAGGCAAAGGCATTAGCTTGAGAACAACTCTGACAGTGCCTAGACCCCAAGCTGACAGCACAAAGTGGTCCAGAAGCCCACCACACAGGAGACTAATCTAATCCTCACTGTAACTTTGGGAGGCAGAGATGAGCACTCTGAGGAAACTGAGGCTCAGAGGCCAAGGTACCAAAACTAGAAAGTAGCAGAGTCCAGATTCTAATCTAGGCAGTAATGGCTGTCATGTGTCCCTCTCCAAGACAAGGAGCCACAGGACCAGCCTGGACTCTTCTGCCCTGAGGCTTCATTCACCTCCTGCCCCACTGACCGTCTCTGGCAAAACCCCAATTCTGTCACTTGCACCTGCTAAGTCACAGTTGAGCATGGCATTGCCACTAGAAATCTGCTCGCTCTACCCTCAACTGGGCCCAGCCCTGGTGCTGCCCAGAGACCCTGCTGTGGGTCCTCTCTTGGCCTGAGATCTCTCACTTGCCACCAGGAGGGTCTTACCTCCAACTCCAGCCAGGAGTTGCCTCAACTCAGCATTCCCCAATATTGCTCTTCTGGCCTGTTTGAAATCCCAGTCCAGCCCAGTGCCTCAGCAACCTGCCAACATCATTCCTCCCTCTCTGGACCCTACCCATTAGCACCAAACAGGCTCCCAAGTCTGCTTCTTTACGCCATGTCTGCCTTCAGCTGCTTCTGCCCTTTTGCTTCAAAGGGTTGTCTTGATTACAGATTCACCCCTACCATTCTCACTCCAGCGAGTGAGAGTGCAGCTGATTTGACACCCACCCTCAGCCCTGCCCAAAACCATTCCCACCAATATTGCCAAGTCCAAAGGGCAACCCAAGTCTCAGTTCATCTGCCTTTTTCCCCAGCAATTCCTTCAGTATCACTTTTCTTCCTCTGCCTGTCACTTAAACTTTGAGGTTCCAAAGAAAGAAGAATCCTGTCCCTTCATATGCCATGGACCCTCCCTGGGTGACCACAGTCACATGTGGCTTCTACTTGTCTTTACTGACACTCCCTAACCCCGTTCTCCAGTCTAGCCCTTCTGCCTCAAGTGCCTTCCCAGAGAGCCTATCAAGAGGTCATTCTCTCTCTCTTTTTTTTTTCTTTTTGAGTCAGAGTCTCACTCTGTCACCCAGGCTGGAGTGCAGTGGCATGCTCTCAGCCACCACAGCCTCGACCTGCTGGACTTAGACAATCCTTCCACTTCAGCCTTCCAAGTAGCCGGAACCACAGGGGCACGCCAACACGCCCAGCTTATTTTTTCTTTCTTTTTTATTTATTGTAGAGACGAGGTCTCGCCAAGTTACCCAGGCTGGTCTCAAACCCCTGGCTCAGGCAACCTTCTCGCCTCCACCTCCTCCCAAAGTGCTGGGATTATAGGCGTGAGCCACCGTGCCTGGCTTAGGCACCTCATTCTCAACGTCCTTCAGCACCGTCCACCAAACACTTCTTCTCTGCAGTCTTCCTAATCCACTAAATGATACTTGTCACCCACCTCGTTTCTCAAACCAGGAACCCAGGAGCCTTCCTCAGTATTTCCCTTTCCCTCACTCCATGCATTCGATCCACTCCTGAGTTCAAGCAATTTTGCCTCTGAAATGGTTCCTGAACCCATCTACTGGTCTCCAATATCTTAAGCCAGTTCAAGATCAGTCTTTGCCTCAATGACTGCAATGCTTAACAATTTCTTGGCCTCCAATCTTTACCTTTTCCAGCCCAAATCTGAAGATGCCACTCTTCTATTTAAAACCCTTTTGAGGCCCACACTGCCTACACGATAAACTTCTCAACACTGATTACCACACCTCTGAGGATGTGACACCGCCCAACCTTGCCGCATTCTCTCCTCCAACTATGATACACGTCCAGCACACCTGAACTTGGGGCCTCCACATGTGCCATTCCCTTTGCCTAAACCCTTTCATCCCATTCCTCACAGCCAAGCCTGACTCATTCTTCAGGTCTGCCTTGAGTAACATTCCTTCCAGGAAGCCTGCTGACCCCCAGGGCCAGTCTGGGGGCATCCCCTTAGTTCCCACAGCCCCTCTGGCCTCTACATCACATTACTTATGAGGATGAGAGAATTGTGTGGCTGTCTCCCCAGGTGACTTTCACGAGATCAGAGACCAGGTCTAGTTCTTAGCCCTCCCACCCCACACCTAGCCAAGCATGGTGGTTGGTGACACAGTATGTGTGAAACAAATACTCCACAATATTTGGCTCTACAACCAGTGTTCTGCCCACCTGACTTCCGGGGTCCCCGGACTACCCGCTCCAGCTCTCCCCACCCTCATCTGAATTCCTGGCTGACAAGGCACAACTCAGCCCCACGGCCCACCTTGTACTCCTTGATCTCCTCCTGGAGGATTTCATCAGCATCTGCATACACCTCCACCTTCCTCTGCTTCTCCAGTTTACGCCGTAGCCGAGAGATGTCCTCCTGGAGCAAGAGGGGCTAGGCTAAGTACAAGGGGCCCCAGCCTTGGAAATGCATGCTCCCAGGCCATGCCAGTGACTCTGGATCACCCTGGCCCGACCCTCCCCACCCTGACCCCTGTACACACCTGAGCCCTCTTGAGGTTGAAGCTCTCTTTCTCACGAGCAGCCCGGCTCTCTGCCAGGCAGGGCTGAATCTCTCGCAGCCGAGTCTGCACATGCTCCAACTGCACCTTCAGGTCCTCAGCCAGCTGGGCTGCTTCCACAGCCTGAGGTGGGTGGGACAGGAAGGACAGGCACCACTGGTCTCAGCCTGGAGACTCAGGCATATGGAGCTGGTCTTGCCTCCTGACCCCACAACACTCATCTCGGGCTCTCCCTCTCAAGTCTTCTTTCTGAGCCTATACTGGGCTCTTCTCTGCTCCCCTCAACACACATGCAACTCCCCTAGGTCTTAGCTCAAATGTCACTTCTAAGCTCCCCTATTTTTCTTTCACAGCACCTTGGCTTCCTTCGTAAGTTAACTTATTGTGATCGGTAATAGCATGATTTGATGTGAGTGATTACTGGTTTGCTCTGCCACTCAAGAGCAGTTCTAGCACTGACTAGAAGGCAGGGACTTTCTTGATCCCACTGTCTCTACAGCAGTCAGTACAAGGCCTACTAAAACCAGGGGCATGAAAAGTTCTGCTTAAATGAAATAACTGGAGGGGAAAAAATAGCCCAATAAAAGAAATGAAAATCAGTGTTAACCTTAAGTTTTTATCACACTAAATATTTACGTTCAATACAACCATGGGACAAGGATCACCATGCTCATTGTACAAGCTAACCAATGAGTGGTTAGGCCTTGGGTCCTGAAGCCAAGGAGACCAGGATCCAAATCCCAGCACTACTCCTTCTTGAGCAAGTCAGTTGATCTCCCTGAGTCTCAGTTTCCTCACTTACAAGGATAAAAACAAAAACCGTCTTGGTGGGATTACTGACTGACTGAAAAGTGACCAAGCATATCGAGTACTCAGCACGGTCTGGCACAGCATAAACATTTGGTATAGTGAGCTGTTCTGTGAGAAGAGGCAGAGCCGAGCTTCACCCAGGCGACCTGTGGCAGGTTCTCCAAGCAGAAGCAGAAGTGAGGATGTGCGCCAGCAGCCTAGGTCGCGCTCCCTTCAGGCCCGGCCTCACCTTCCTCTTATTGAGCTCCAGGGCTTGGCTGCGCAGCGTCAACTCCTTCTCCACACCCCCAAGGCTGCCCTGCAAGGCCCGCTCCTTCTCCTCTAGCTTCTGCACAGTCAGCAGCTGGGCATCCACCTGAGGACAGGGAAAAAACTCAGTGCTGGAAGTCCTCACCTCTTCAGCGCCACCATGCAAGCTGGTGATGGCTGTACCTGGGACTTGAGGCCAAGGACCTGTTCGCCTAGCTCATCCTTCTCCTCCCGCAGCAGTTTGTGGATCTGGTTGGCCTTGATCCGCTCTGACATCAGCTTGAAGTTGGCATCATCCTTTTCCCGCAGCTGCTGTAGCAGCCGCCCGTTCTGTTCCTGCATGTCCTCAAAAGCCTGGCCTGTCACATCCATCTCCGACAGCAGAGCCTCTTCCTCCTGAAGCAAGTGGGCAGGGATAATACAAAACATGGTAAGTGGACAGGATGGCCATAGGGAAACCTCAGGAAAACATGGCAAAGCAAAGAACCCCAAAGTGGACCTGGGCCATCAAGGTGCCACATCTGCTAGAGGCACCCAACAGATATTAAGGGAGTCCTAGCATTCAGAAGCAAGGGGACCAAAGGGGGTCACACCTGCTTGGTGGCACCCAACTTGCGCTGTAGGTGTTCTATCTGCTCCTCTGCCTGCCGAATGCGACGCAAGGCATCCTCATCTGCAATCTTCTTGCTCTCCCTTCGATCCCTCTCTTCCAATTCCCGGATGCGGCTTCGAAGCTCATCAACCTACAGCCAAAAGGAGCAAGCTCCCTTGTCACTGCTTCCTGCTGACCTAGGGCTCTGCTCTGATCAGAACCCCCTGGGACAGCCTCTTTGCAAGCCCCAAAAGCCCTACCTGCCCTCACCTCAGCCTTGGCCTTGCGTTCAGCTGCCATGAGCTGCACCTTATCCCGCTGTTCCTTGGGTGCTGACTTATACATATCCAGCAGCAATTTCATCTCCTTTTGGCTTTCCTGGGCCTTCCTGGGAGAGGGTGCAAGAGAAGGTCTTGGTGAGTAGGATCGAAGGCCACCTGGCAGGAGTACGCAAGAGAAAGGAACAGGATCTCACTTGAGCTCTGCTCGAAGACCCTTGAGGAGTTCTGACTCCTTCCTCTTGGCCTCCTCCACCTTGGCCTTCTCCCGATCAGTCCTTGAGAGAGCTGAGGCCACAGGTGGGGGTCCCAGGCCAGGCCCTTCCCGTTCCCGGAGCTCCCTCTTGGGCCTGGCCTCAGGTTCCCGGCCCCGGGAGGAAGGGCCCTGGGCCCCAGGGGCTAAGGCCTGGGCATCTTCTTCGGAGGGGACCAGCTCCTCCTTCTTTATTGACGAAGTAGTAGTGGTGACACCAGGCACTGAAGCCACCTCCTTTCTGGTGTCAGGGGTAGTGACTGGGCCTGGCCCACCCTCCTCTTTCCCTGGAGCTGGGGTATTGGGGCCAGAGTCCTCTGGGTGGCTCAGACTGCTGGGGATGGAATGGGTAGAGCCACTGGCTTGGGCCCGGAGCTGCAAAGACAGAGGGGGACAGGTATGAAGTGACACAGTGCTTGCTGGAGTTTAGACAAGGCTTTTCTCAGGCAGACCCCTCCTCACCTTGCCAATCTCAGCCTGCACTTCTCGAAGCTTCCGCTTGTATCGTTGGGCATCCCCCTTTAGCTGGTGGTTGTGGTTTTGGAGACTGCTAATCAGGTGGCGCATCTCACGGTTGATGGGCCCTAGAGGAGGGTAGAGAAGTAGGGTGTCAGAACTAGTCCTTAGGTTAGGGTCCCGATTCATGAGTGGGGGGAAGATGATGAGCCAGAGTTATTGCTGCCACTGTGCAGGAAGGAAAAACCAAGGCCTTATACTGCGTGTGACCTCACAAAAGTAAATAATGCAAACTTCAAGGAAACTCACCCAAAGGTAACTTGATACGGCCCATTAGTATTGTTTTTGCTAATGTAGGTATTTTAATACCTCCAAATTTCCTTTAATGGAACAGATAACTGCAATATTTACAAAAGTTAGTCAACTTCTTTTAGATTCTTAAACAAATGTCACCTTCTCAGTTACATTTCTCTGGCTTCCCATCCAAAGCTTCCTGATACTTCCTATCTACTTTTCCTGCTTTACTTTCCTGAATACATCTGTCACTAACGTACAAGTTCTATATTTTTTTCTTTATTGTCTGCCTTCTTCTACCAGACAGTGGCAGGAATTATTTGTTTTGTTCACTGGCATAATCCCAAAACCTAGAACAGAGCCTGGCTCACAGGTCAGATCCAGTAAATCTCTATAAAACGAACAGCTTGTGAACTCCTGGTCTCAAGCAATCCTCCTGCCTCACATTCTAAAAGAGTGGGAATTCCAGAAATAAGCCACCACGCCCTATAAAAACAAGTATTTCAAAGAAAGAGACGGTGTAAGGCCAGAGGACCACAGATGGGTCCTGCAGGGCATATTCTGATTGTGCCTGCTCCATCAGCCACCTCAGCTAGTTGTGACTCCTGTGCCTGTGAATCAGGTGATGTAGTCCCTGTTTTCCACAGGGAGCTGAAAGAAAGGGGCTTAACCTCTTGTAGCTGGATAAACAGCAGCCCCACACCAGGGCCCAGCACTCCCAGATAAGGCCCCACCTCCACCCCATCCTCACCACATACCCGCCTGCTCGTTGGCCGCCAGGTTCTGCTCAAACTCGATGCGCAGCATCTCGTACTCCTTGCGTACCTGGGCCAGCGTGTCCTCCAGTTGGATGACCTCCGTGCGCAGCTTCTTCTGCAGCCCCAGTTCATCACTCTGTGGGTTGACACATTAAGAACCCATGCAGTTGGGCTTGGTGGCTCAGCCTGTAATCCCAGCACTCTGGGAGGCTGAGGTGAGTGAATTGCCTGAGCCCGCGGGTTCGAGACCCACCTGGGCAACTTGGCGAGACCTCATCTCTACAATAAATAAAAAAAATTAGCCGGGCATGGTAGCGCGCGCCTGTAGTTCCAGCTGCTTGGAAGGCTGAGGAGGAAGGATCGCCGGCGCCCAGCAGGTCGAGGCTGCGGTGGCCGGGAGCGGCCACCGCACTCCAGTCTGGGAGACAGTGTGAGACTCCAACTCAAAAAAAAAAAAAAAAAAGAACCCATGCAGCTCTCAGCCTCACCTCGACTTCCAAAGGGACCCCTGGCAGACACATAAGGCCTCTGAAGCCCAGGAACACGTCAACACTAAGGGTCTGGCCCTTACTCCCAGCCCCCACCCATTCCAGGGCCATACCTCCATGTGCTCAATGTGTCTCAGGTGGGAGTTCTTGGTGGCCAGCAGCAGCCCCCGAGCTTCATCCAGCTGGGTCTTCACTTGCAGAGACTCATTGTAGAGTAGTGAGAACTGGGCCTGCAGCATGCGGTACTCCCCTGTCTCCCTCACCACCTCCTCAGGAAGACTCCGCAGGGCCACCTGGGGGGTAGGGATGACCAGAAGGGATCAGCAAGAGGATTCAGGACTCAGTCCCTACTCTGCAGGCACAGGCCCTCTCAGCCCCAATCACAGCCCACCTTGAGGCGCTCATTGGTCCGCACAGCCCCCTGAAGTTCAGCCTGCAGCTTCTCCAGCTCTGCCATGCGGCTGTTGGCCAGTTCCTGATTTTCCTCCAACTCTGCATTCAGCATCTCAAACTAAGGAGTGCAAGGGGCAATGACAAACAGGGCCAGATCCGGCAGCATGCCTCCCTCACATCCCCACCACACACTCCATCCGAGCTCTCCTGTGTCAGGCAGTGATCAATTCTGAAGCACCAAATCAAGGACTTCCCCAAAGGTTCCCAGGCAAGTGGGAGAAAATTCAACACTGCATGGTTAGTGCTGAGAACTAAGGCTCTTAACTGATGGGGAATCAGGGAAGCATTCCTAGAAGGATGAAAGAAAAAAGGGCACAGAGACTCCCCGCCAAATGCCAATGAACTCTAATGTACTCCCATTTAACTCTCTCCTGTACTTTTTCTTTGTAGTACTTATAACCGATTAGTACACTATTTTACTTATTTCTTGTCTATTCCCCCAACTAGAACCTAAGCTCCATGAAGGCTCTGAATTTTTCCTATCTTTTTCATTCCAATACACCTAGTGCCTAGCATTTGGTGTTCAGAAATTTATTGAGTAGACGAATACGTGAAAGACAGACCAACAAAAGTAACCAGAAAGGGCCTCAGAGCTTGATGTTTGTCCTTCAACCAAAGGGGAATCTCAGGAGTGCAACAGAGAAAAGGTTATGGGAGGGACAGGGAGGAATGATGCTGCTCACCTTCTGCATGCTGAGGGTGATCTGGCCCCCCTGGAAGCCTGAGGAGCTCCCAGACACATAGTAGCCAGAGTTAAGCTGCGGAGAGAAGACAGACAAACAACAGATGTGGAGGGGAGAAGCTGGGGCCCTAAGTATCAGCCCTGGCTCCATCTGCCCCAGCACCCCAGCCCTACCTGCTCCAAGGCCTCTGCCAAATGCTTATTAAGCTTCTGCTCTCGCTTGCGCAGCTTCTCAATGTCCCACTGCAGGTCCTCCACCGTAGTCTCCATCTCTAGCACCTTTGTCTCTGCTGATGTCACTTTATCCTGGAGCTCTGAGTACTGGAGATGAGGGAGCAGATGCTTCCATGGAGGACTTGACTCCCTGAGATCCATGGGTGTCCATCTAATCCAAACCCTGCCCTGGTTCTAATCCCACCCCCAAAGCCCGACTCCCACCTCCAATGAGATGCGGTGGTGCTTCTCCTGCAGCTGGGTGGCCAAGTCCTGTAGTCGCCGGTTCTCACGGCCTAGCTCCCGAGTGCGTGCCCGAGCTGCCTCACTGAGGGGCTCACTGTCCCCTGGGAAGGCAGGGCCCAGGTAAGAGCCAAGCTCAGAGAAATGGAGCAAAGTACTAATCATTCTGGAGTCTGCTATGTGACCCATCTGATCTACCCACTGTGTCTCCAATTTCTCAAAACAAAGTTAGGAGTCTTTATCCTCACTATACAGAAAAGGAAACCAGTTCAGAGAGGGGACCCATTTGCCCAGAGTACCCAGGTTAGGGTGGCAGAACTAAGGTTGGGAGAAGCCAGTCAACCTGTAAAGCCTGAGCACCTGCCTTGTAGATCAGCAACTTGCACAAAGAGTTCCAGAGTCTCCAGCCCAAAGGAGGTGACCCTACCAGAATCAACAACTCCTCCAGTCTATCTCTGTAGAGTTCAACTCAAGGAATCAAAGCCAGAACCTCATCCCCCCCCAACAACATGGCTGATTTAATCCTTGGGGACTTCTGGCTGCCTTTGGGCTTGAGACATTAGGGAAATTGAGAAGAGGGTACCATAAAGATGCAGGTAGATATGGACACCTCTGTGGTAGGGGTAAAAAGAACCAACCTCGACTGTATACTCGCTGACAGAGTTCCTCCACCCGGCGCTGTAGGCGGTCTGAGGCCTCTACCACATGGGACACGGCTGCTTTGGAGAACTCCATACGGCCTTGTAGCTGCAGCTCCACCTCCTCACTGCTGCTGGCACCTAGTGCCACCACAAAAGCCAAGGCCGGCTCACTGAGAGGGGGTCGCAGCTGCACCGGCAGGGGCTCTGAGAAAAGTGGACACAGACCCTCATGAGGATAACAGCAGCTGTTACCACCACGATGCACCAAGTTCCAGACTGAGCCCTTTAACCCTCACAGCTCACTTAATCAACACAATCCACAGTGCAGTAATCTTCATCTTGAAAGTCAGACAACTGAGGCCCAGGAAGGTAAATTCCTCAAGGCTAAAGAGTTGCCAAGCCACTTCCTCATGGAAGTCTCGTCTACATTCCCAATCTAAATTAGAACCACACACGTGTGCACACACTTTTACTCCTTTCAGGAGCCCCAACACTTTTTACTTGTTATAACCATTTCCACTCAGATAGCAAGAACAATATTTCTATTTATCTTTGATTCCTCTGAATCTAGAACAATGCCAAATGCAATCA
>CAUYQG010077001.1:0-34341 GCA_963574415.1 Tarsius wallacei | reverse complement strand
TCCTGTTAATGTTCATATTTTGACTTTCTCCCTTGAATCACGAATACTATCGATGGCATCTAAAATTGTGAATCTTTTTGAGAAAGTGTCCAAGTTACTTTGCAGCAACTTGGATGGATTTGGAGTCGATCATACTCAGTGATTTATCACAGAAACAAAGAACTGTGTTCCATATGTTCTCACTCATAAACAAACCTTGAACAATTATAATGCTATAAGAAAGCGATTGGCAGTAGTGGAAAACTGTCAGGGGAGGGGGGGTGGGATTGGCAGTTGAGGGAAACTGCTAGGGGAGGGAGGGGCATACCTCATCAACAAGGGTACCTGCATGATCAATGTTTATATACCTAACCCTGACCTGTACCCCACATCTCTATAATAAATGATAATTTTTTAAAAAGACAGGTTGATTCTCTTGTTAGGAGCTAAGGTAGCTAGTGGCTTTAGGTTAAAGCCAATGCTTATTTACCATTGCAGAAATTCTAAGACCCTTAAGAATTATGCTAAGTCTACTGTGCCTGTGTTCTACAAATTACACAACAAAGCCTTGATTACAGCACATCTCTCTATAGCATGATTTAGTGAATTTTTAAAAACTCATTGTTGAAACTTAGCACTCAGGAAAAATTTGTTTTTTAAAATATTACCACACGTTGACAATACTTTTAGCCATCCAAGAGCGCTGATGGATATGTTTAAGGGGATTCATGTTGTTTTCATGTTTGCTAACACAACATCCATTCTGTAGCCCATGGATCAAGAAGTAATTTTGACTTTCAAGTCTTATTATTTAAGAAATACACTTTGTAAGGTTATAACTGCCACAGATAGTGATTCCTCTAATAGATTTGGGCAAAGTAACTTGGACACTTTCTCAAAAAGATTCACAATTTTAGATGCCATCGATAGTATTCGTGATTCAAGGGAGAAAGTCAAAATATGAACATTAACAGGAGTTTGGAAGAAGTTGATTTCAATCCTTATGGATGACTTTGAAATTTCCAAAATTTCATTGGAGGTAGTAATTGTAGATGTGGTGGAAATAGCAAAAGAACTAGAGTTAGAAGTGGAGACTGCACATGTGACTGGATTGTTGCAATTTTATGATCAAACTTGAATGAAGGAGGATTTGCTTTGTATGAATGAGCAAATAAAGTGGTTGAGATGAAATCTATTTTTGGTGAACATACTGTAAACTTAGTTGAAATGACTGCAATGGATTTAGAATATTCTGTAAACTTAGTTGATAAAACAGCCGCAGAATTGAGAGGATTGATTTCAATTTTTGAGAGATGTTCTACCATGTGTAAAATGCTATCAGTCAGCTTTGCATGCTACAGAGAAATCTTTCAGGACATGCAGAGTCAATTGATGTGGCCAACTTTGTTGCTTTCTTAAAGAAACTGCCACAGTCACCCAAACCTTCAGCAACCACTATCCTGATCAGTCAGCGTCCATCAATATTGAAGGAAGACCCTTCACCAGCAAAAATATTCTGATTTACTGAAGCCTCAGGTGATTGTTAGGACTTTTTAGTAATAAAGTATTTTTATTTCAGATATGTACTTAATCTAGGTGTAGGGATATGGCACACTTATTAGACTACAGTACAGTATAAACAAAACTTTTATATATACTTGGAAAGCAACATTTTTGTGATTCACTTTATTGTATTATTCTTTTTATTGAGATGGTGTGGAAGTGTACTCATGATATTCAGTATCTCTGAGATATGCCTATCTATTTACCTATCTATTTATAATATATATAACTTTCATATATACATATATAATTATTCTTATGACTTTTTGTCTTGCTCGAACTTCAATGTCTGGCCAAAGGATTGTCATCAAATAATAATCACTAGCACAATTTTGATGTTTTATATATCTTAGCTGGTAGAATTTGCAGTTTTCCAAAGAACAATTATAATACGTCATTGTGACAATTGATGTAACATATATTTAATTCCCCCCACCCATTTTACCTACTTTCCCAAATAAGTGTCTGAGAAAAATATATATATATATATACATATAGATATGTGTATATATATATATATATATATATATATATAAAAAACACTTTCTAGACTCTTGTCTCTTATTTGCAGATTTGCTTTGGGTATTAGAATAAAAAGTTATTCAGTGAATGCTATTGCTTCTTATTCAGAAAGGCAACCTATCCATTTAATAACCATTTCACTATTACCAAGGTATCTTTCAAAAAGGTATAATTTGAAATTGATGACATCAACATATTTCTTCAATATTATTCTTTCACTTTTTAATTGCTTTTCTAAGATGAAGATAATTAGAATTAATTACATAAAAGGAAGTATACTGAGAGAGCAGTGGTGACTATAGTGGCCTTCAGCAGCAGATAGGGATAGTTCTTTGGCTTACTAGCTTTATAACCTTAAACAAATCACTTAATCCATCTAAACATCAATTTTCCTAGCAGTATGATGCAAATAATAATAACTAATGCTGTGATTCTTAAATATAAAACATTTAGTGTAGTTTTATACATACTGTAAATGTTTAACAAACATTAACCATTATAATAGCCAAGACTGACATATAATAAGTAGTAAAAACATTTTAAGTTTTTTTCTTAAGTCTCTCCTTGTGAATGGTAACTAATTTTGTTGATAATATTCTGTACAATATATCTTTTATATTTCATATAGCAAATGCTTCATCTTAGACAAGTGATAGGTTTCTAGGGAAAACTATAATTGCCTTTTATAATTATGCTGACAAAAGTATAAATGAGAGAATAAATAATACTGAGTGATCTATCACAGAAACAAAGAACTGAGTATCACAGGTTCTCACTCACAAGTGGACCTTGAACAATTATCGTAATACTATAAAAAAAGAATGTCAGTAGTGAGAAATTGCTGGGAGTGGGGGCAGGATTGGCAGTAGTGGGATTCTGCTGGGGGAGAGAGGGGCATACCTTTTCAGCAAGGGTACCTGCATATGAACATTTGTATACTTAACCCTGAATTGTACCCCACATCTTTAAAATAAAAAAAAAATTAAAAAGAGAGGATAAATAAAAGTAATAGTTTAGAGTGAAATATTGTGATAGTTTTAATATATTCACTTGTCTTTCTGGAAGGTTAAATAAAGTTTTTTCACATATCACAGTTTTTGTTTTCCAATGAGACTGAGTTTTCACTAGTTCGTATTTTCCTACTTTCAGATATGAATGATTTGTTGATGCATGGAAAATAGAATCAGGTTGGAATATTTTCCATTGATAATACTGCTAAAACAGAAACTTTCCTGAAAGTAAAAAAAAAAAAAAAAGATATTAAAAATATTGATCATATACAATTATAAGTAAGAAAATTAAATTTATCTTTTGTAAAATTAAAAAAAATTGAGAAGCATTTCTGTAATAACAAAGTGAGGACTTTGAAAAATAAACTCCTCCATAAAAACAATGAGAATACTAGCAACAATTGTCAAGGTATGTCATTTTAGGACTCTGGAAATTAACCAAAGGATTGTAACAATCTGAGAAGCATTTACATAAGAAAAATATCTGAATATTAGTACAATCTGAGAGCTATGTGTCACTTTAACTTTTCTCCTTGTATTCTTCTGTCTTCAGCTCTTTTGTAGCTTTAAAAAACCATCAGATTCAGAATAAAGGAGATACAAACATCAGCAATCTAGTAATCACTGTAGGGGGTAGAAAGGATTTGGAGTTCCCTAAAAGTACCCTTCTCCAGACTATTACCTGTCTGGTAGCTCATGATAAATTCTCATTTACTTGAACTAATTCAGAGTTCACTCAGTGAAGAAATCCTATCTGTGAGTAATTTGGTAAAAACAATCAACAGCGATTGTTTAATATTGCAGCAAACTGTGGTGGCAATACTAGTTGGAACAAACAAAAAACTGCCCAATTTTTTAAAATTGGAAATGAGGTGTCATAGGGGGCCTTGAGAAGTGATCTACCACAGAAACAGAGAACTGAGTACCACATGTTCTCATTCACAAGCAGACCTTGAACAATTATCATAATACTAAAAGAATGGGATGAACAGTAGTGGGAAACTGCCAGGGAAAGGGATGTACACCTCATCAATGAAGGTACCTGCATAATGACCATTTGTATATCTAACCCTGAATTGTACCCCACACTTAAAACAAACAAACAAAATCAGGTCCCTTAGTTAGGTTAGAGTTTAGTCTTCACCAGGAGAATCACTAAACAAATAAGGAGTAGCAACAACAAACAGCAACAACAACAAACCCTAGTGAATAAGGAAATCTGAAAATGTCCAATTTTCAGTAAAATTATGGGACATACAAATAAGCAGAAAAATTTGGCACATGAACAGAAAAAAATAGTCAATAGAAACATACCCTAAAGAAGCCCAGATGCAGAACTTTCTAGACAAAACAGGTCTTTAAGCATAAATACGCTGAAAGAACAAAAGCTAACCATGCCTAGTAAAATTAAAGTATAAGAAAACACTTCTCACTGCATAGAAAATATCAATAATATGATAGACATTACTAAAAAATTATAAAAAATTGAAAATTAAAATATTGAAATAAAAAATTCACTAGAGGTACTCAACAGCAGATTTAAATTGACTGAAGATAAAATCAGCATACTTGAAGACACATCTGAAAAACAAAATGAAAAGAAGAATGAAAAAAAATTTTTAAATGAAGAGTTTTTCAGAGAATTATAGTACACCATCAAATGTACCAACATATTCATTATGGTAATCCTAGAGAAGAGGAGAGTAAGAGGCAAAAGAATATTTGAAGAAATAATGACTGAAAACTTTCCAGATATGAGTTGCAATATAAGTCAAAATATCCAAGCAGCCCAAAAAAATCCAAGTAAGACAAACTTCAAGAGGTGTACACCTCAGCACATCATAATAAAATTCTCAAAAGACAAAGAGGGAATCTTGAATGCAGCAAGAGAAAAATGACATCATTAAGAATACTTAATAAGATAAATAACTGATTTCTCATCAGAAATGATTGAAGTCAGAGGCAGTGGGATAACACATGCAAAATTCTGAGAGAAAAAGGTTGCCAATGAAACATTCTGTTTATAGAAACTATACATCAATACAAACAAAAATTATAAATTCCGAGAAAAGAAAAAATGAAGAATTTATTACTAGAAGACTGCTCTACAAGAAATGTTAAATAGAATTAGTCCATCAGGCTGAAATAAAAGGTCACTACTCTGTAACTTGAATCCAGTACAGGTAGCTATATCGGTAAATAAAAAATGCAATAAAAATGGTTTTTTTTGTTTGTTTCTTAACTATGTCACCAAAAGAAGCAAATGACATACAAAAAATGTTAAATTGCTCTTCAGAACAATTTTAAACTTTTTGACTGAAAATGATACCATTAAGAAAGCGAAAAGATATCTCACGAAATGAGAGAAAATATTTGTAAATCATGTATCTGATGAGACCTGCATCCGGAATTTGTAATTAACCTTAAACCTTCAATAATAAAAAGCCAAATAATACAATTATCTGCTCAAATACACAAATAATTTGAGCAGACATTTCTCCAAAGAAAATGTACAAATGTTTATCAGTACCATGAAAAGATTTTTAACATCAAAACCTCAATGAAATTTGAAATTGCGAATGAATGAAGCACTACTTCATACATACCAGGATGGCTCATGGATTCATTGCAATCGTTTTTATTTTCAACTCAAGTTCTTTTCCCTAATTTTATCCTTTATTCAAATTCTTTCCAAACGTATCTCCCAACTTGTCAAATTAAATACCTGTCAAGTAGTTTAGAAGTCGTGTCCACCAGGTTACTGGCCCCCCAGTCCAGAACCAGGTCTAATAGTGGTGTCTCATTGCTTGCAAACTCCAGTGATATTAAAGATATTGACCTTACTTTAGTTTCTAGTCAAGAGAGTATGTCCTTGTCCTGTCAACACTCTAGGCCCTCAATGGCTCATAAACTTTAGTCTAGGCAGGAATTAGCAGCAGTTTTTTCATCTTTCCTTGGGAGAAGGCAGAGAGCACTGCCTTCAGCTGCTGACTTCAAACACTGACGTTGACCCTGGCCCTTTGTCTCATTTAGAATTCTTTTGTCTCCTGTTACTCTGTTCTTTAGCAGTGAACTCTTGGCCAACACATGCTGCTTCCATTTTTTTCAGCTCTCACAAAACTGTGGATTTGTTCCTTCAACTTTGTGTTGTGTTTCTTGTTCACAGAAATGTTTTATTTTGCTTTGGAGTTGCACTATGTTTTCAGATTGTTGCTGTGAGAGTTTGTCTACCATTGTCAAGGATTTGCGGTACAGGGATTGATCAAAGTAAAAACTTATAGCAACATTTTTATTAGAGCCTCCCTCTCCCAGTTAGCTCTCTTAATTGGTGTTTTGTTAGAAGTCATTTGCAGGAGTTGCACTCTTTTTGTTTTGCCCACAACCGACACTATAATTTTGATTTTAATATAATTTTGATTATTTATTAAAATATTATAAAGAGTTACTAGGTTTGCAACTTTATTTAGATGACAAACAGAGATCAAATAAAAATGACTGAATAAGCAGTAAGGAAATAGCATTGTGGAATAGTTTCCTAAATGACATGTTTATAGCTATCATGAAATGTGATACTATATAATATAACTCTGATGCTAAATTTCCAAACATTTTTTGTCAAAGAACTGGTGAAATTCTTAGCTGGGATGCTTTATGGACTCGTTTCTCCAATCTTTTTCAGAACATTTTTTCCTATTCTGTCACATCTTGGATCTGACACACACTGAGCTTCTTTTCTAATCTACTCTTCTCTGCATAAGAATAATCATTTCTTTGTTTCAAAGTCACAGTCTTGTGGCTTTGTTTGTACTCTGACATATTATTGTACCTCCCAGGGATACAAGTGCTCCAATCTGAGAAATAGTAATCTTAAGCAATCATTTAAGGGGGAAAACCTTTGCCAATAGCAACTTTTTAATATATTAATGAACATTGATAGATAATTGGTTTATTAAATGAATTTGATTCAGTATGAAACCAGATAAACATAACTTTACTATTATTATTGCTATCTTAGTACGTTTTCTTAATCTTTAAATCTGTTAAGCAGAATTGTTCTTCCCAGCTGCTAAATGAAATCTTGGGTAGATACAGCTGATTATCTGGTCACTTTCAGATATTAAAAAGTTCAGTCAATTTTATTACCCAAATTTCAATATTTTTAATTAAAGGCTTCCTTAGTTCTGCTTCAATTCTGTGCAAAATCTGTGTGAAAAGTGGGGAGATAGATAAATTTTTTTGCTCTATTTACTATCCTCTTTCTAGGTCCTGGTTCTTTGTCCCTTCAGGGATAAACCTGGTGGTGAAATTAAGAGATAACAATCAGATATTTTGCTTGTGCATAACAGATGTCCAAATTCAGGCTTATTACCTGTGGGACACTCCTGTGGTTTCTTCAGTGATTTTCTGCCATCCCCACTGTGGTAGGTGACTCTTCCATTTGCAGTGCCCTGACATACATAGACAATATCTCCTCCAACTGTCTGCTGCTTCTGATTCTCGCCTTAGTTCTCCAACCATACTCCTCACTGCTATGAAATCCATGCTCTTACCTGGGATACTTTTCTATAACTCAGACTTGACTATTTTCTTGGTTCCCCTTTGTTGATGGAAAACAAACACTTCTTGGTCTTCTAACCTTAGGAACCGCAGTCCTTTATAAAAATCCCAACCACACATTGCTGCTACCATGTTTATCAGAGCTGCCTTCTTATCTTTTATCTTTTGCTGGTATGAGTCAGAAACTGTCCTCAGATTCCAGGGAATATACTATGGCAAGCTTTCTGGATGATTCTTTCAAAACTGCAATAACCTAGTAAGAAAAGACCTCCTTGGTCTTTCTTTTTACCTCTTTTTATCTACTATCTCGTGGCAGGTGATGAGCTAAGAATTTCGAAGCCACTTTCAAATAATCAATGTAGTTTCTAAAATATCATTTTATTATACAAAAACATGCTATTTTTAATTTTTAGAAAGCATTTCTTCAAAAATAATTTTTGAATAAAAATGTTTTATAAGTCCACCAATATAATAAATACAAATTTTGGAATCAATCAATGATGAATTCAAAAATTCTTTGATTTCAATAATTTCAATGACCATTTTACAACTCAGAAATTTATTGGTTTGCATAAAAATCATATCGTGTCTATTTAAGGAGCATGTTCAATTGCAAAAATCAAAATGAAAAATTGTTTTAAAAACATGCTTTTTTCCTGATTAGAATGTTCAGTTAAATATGCAAACCAATTTGATACAGGCCTAAATAGTGCTTTGTTCATCTTAAGCATTCATGTTAATCCTCTAATAACTTTTGTGATGTTTGTATTTTTCCTGTATTTGAGTTGCTTTATCTAGGCACATCTGAACATTTTTCTCTGAATGGGTTTGATCACTTTGTAGCCCTTCTGTTGTTTTAATTTTAGAATGTACATGGATTCCCAGTTACTATGGAGAATGTAGTGTGTCTCTTTTCTCTAAGAGTATTCACAATAAGTAAACTTTGCATTCTACACGTGAACACATCACCTTTCTAGACTTTTAAAATGTCTTTTTACTATTTGTTTCACACACTCTTTATTTTGTATCTATTTAAAGGAGATATTTTAAAGAATACTTCAAGGCTATAATTACATCTGAATATTTGTAATTATTGTACTAGTTGGCAGTACTGAGAGAAGCAACTTGCTTTAAAACCTTTCAAACTATGAGATTTATACAAATGATAGATCTGTGACTATTTCATTTTTTTAATTCCACAAAAGATTTTTTTATTCTAAAGTAATAGCAAATCTTCCTGAGGCATTGCAAACATCACATATTTTATATATTTCTAAAGTTATTCAGTTTAAAATGAAAGCATGTTGCATAAAAGCAAAGTAACTTTATAATTGCCAAGAAGAATTATACAAATAAATGGTGTTAAGAAATTGAAAGATTATTTTGATTAAATGAAAAACTGTCTAGCAGGGTAAATTCTGATGTTCTTCTGTTGCACTAATGATTATTTCCTCAATTACAACACGAGTGAACCATTTCTGTCTCACGTGAAAAACATTTAGCTTTAGGTCAAATACTCAATTTCTTAGTCTAGAACCTCATTCTCATATTTCATTGCTATCCAATTTTAAATACTAAATGACTAAATAGGGTATGTTCCTTTCTTTCCACACCAATTACTATGAATGTTGCTTTGTTTCTGAAATTATTCATTCTGTTAGAGAATATTTTCCATAATAAATATACTTTGCTGGGTCCTTTTTTTTTGTTTGTGTGTGTGTGCGTGTGTGTGTGTGTGTGTGTGTGTGTGTGTGTAGCATGGCTAAGAAATATTTGGAAAACACGGTGAAACAAGCTGGAAAGAAGAGAGGATATTGCTGAAGTCAGAGAACAAGATACCAAAGTTCCTTGCTGTGACCAAGAGTTCACCTGCCTTGTCTATTTCAAATGGCAATTCTTGCTCACAGCCACGTCCTGAAATCAGTCATGCTATCCTGTTGTGAGGCAGAAGGTGGCTCTGCAGGTATTCCTAGACCTTGTCATCCAGAACGTTTGCCCTCATGTGTTTTTGCCTCCAGATATGATCTTGGCTCTGCCTAAGACCAAGATCTAGAGTGTAATATAGAAGCCCTGCATTTCTGAAGAGAAGATTATAACTTGTATTTTAATTTCTCTATGGGATATTTTTTTCTCAAACTTCCATTAAATTACTCAAAATCACATTTATGCTATTCTAGCCTAATTCTAAACTCTACCTCTTTTTCTTTTTTCTAATCCATGAGCTGTTAATGGATTTAGGTCATACACTGAATGAATCAGGTTAAGTACAATAATCAACAGGCAGGTTAACTCCCTGCACTTCAATGTCCCCTTGTTCTAAAGCAGGCTAATCTGTTTCTACAACTAGTACTTATAATACTGTTATCAGTCAGGTTCACAGCAGAAATAAAAACTAAACAATAATTTGAACAGTTGCAATAAATAATTAAAAGTATTCTATCTATCTATCTATCTACCCATCTATCTATCACCGATCACCTTTCTACTATTTATAACTAAGAGGAAGGAAAATAATATTCGAAAGAATATCCTGGGTCTGAGGGAGAATATCTAAAGAAGAAACTAACTTGGAAAGGGAGGGATCCTCTCCAAGACCGGGATGCAGACTTTATCGGGGAAGATGTGTTTGTGGCCTACTGGATGGCAGAGAAATTCCCTGGGTTATTGTGTTGAATGGACCGATTCAAAGTCAGTGGGCCATTTTAAAGGTACTTTGAGGTCTATTTTGAAGATATTAAGGCTTAGAAAATTTGAAGACTTCACTTAGTAGTTGAGGTTCTGATAAGGAAGGATAGTTTCATAATCTTTAAATCAATAATTATATTTCCTCTTATTTTCAGTCACATTCAAGTCACGAAAGTGGAGTGTTTTTTTTTCTTTCCCTACTTTTCTCTTACTCCTGATTCTCCTAATTCTTCTTTTGTCCAATTCTCTACTCCAGATGTTGAATAGAATTTAACAGAGATTTCTAAAAATATAATAACCACATTAAGATATTGGTTCATACACTAAAGTTTAATTTTGCATATAACAGTGAAGGAGACCACTTAAAGCTAGTCTATGCTTCTGTTAATCATTTCTCTTTGTTTTTCCTCTTACACCTATTTCTGCCTCTCTTCATTGTATTCAGTAATGCTACCTTCTCATTGTTTGGGTTTATTCAATATTTTAAAAAGCTGTTGCTGTTTAGTTTCACTAATGTTTTCTTACAGGCTGGGCCAACCATTTCTCAAAATTATTTGATTTTCTATTAATTCCATGAAAGATATATGTGTGCATTCATAATGTGTATATTGCTATAATAATTTTTTTCTACTACATACGTCCAGGGGAGATAGCTATATGTGAGTATATGTATCTCTCTATATAAAACATGTAGCGTTACATCTATATATTGATATCTCTTTTTCTGTTTGTCTGTCTCTCATCTATCTATCTATCTATCTATCTAATCTATCATCTATTGATACATGCACACCCTGGAATACAATATAGCGAAATAAGCAGTCAAAATATGATCTGCTACATTTCCTCCTGTTTCTTAGCATAATAATCCAAATAACTTTATCTTAAATATGTACAACTAAAATTTAGTAATCTCTAGAAATATAGAATGTATATTTTTGACTTATTGAAAATGACAGAAGTATCAGATTCTTCAAAAGTTCAGTCTCACTTTGATAGTTTCACTTTATCCACTTTCCAAGTACAATCGAGTCCACTATTCCCATTTTATGGATGAGGAAATATAAAGTGGCTTGTGCAGGTCATACACGGGGTTGCAATGAATTTTTACTGTCTTCTGGTAAAGTTACTTTGCCATTAATTCCCCAGACAATAGCTGGACAATTTCAAAGTTAAATATTCACAAATACCCGATAAATATTTTAATACATTTTAAATACATTTCAGACTATATTTTACTTATTAATCTTATTTTTAGTGATATATTTTGGAGGTAAAATAATGGAATCTTGAATGTGGAGTGTAAAATGAGTGCATATATGTTTTTGCATGTGTGTCTTAGGCATATACAGTAATGAGATAGGATTCTATTCCTTTCTTTTCAGTAGGGGCTTCTCAATAGGAACTGTCATTCAGAGGTCTTACCTAAAAATACTAAGTTTAAGTCTAAATAACCACATTGCTATTTTCTGAATCTCAAAAGCACTGTCTTAGGTATTCAGATGAATTATTGAGTGACAAGTTATGAGAGCCATCAGCCCTCAGCTCCACCTCTCCCATTGGGCAGAGTTCAATAGCTATTTATTAACTCTCATTGCTCATTTTAATGGTGAAGTTTAAGACTGGCTCACAAAAGCCAAATAAATTTGATTTCAAAGATGCACAGTAGTGTCTCAATGATTTACTTAGTGTTTACTGATGTATCAAAAAGAGAAATAAAGAAAACATAAGTAAACACAGGCTGAGCTGCTTTGGTGGTAGGAGTGGGGAAATCTGTGCTCTATAATATTTGCTTCATTGCTTTTATGTTCAAAGATTTTATGTGGTGTCTGCTTTTTGCTGGTTGCCAATGCAAGTTTATCATTTTATGTTAGATGCTTGAATTATTCAATTAAAAAAAGTTAGCCTGAGTAAACCAGCCAAGACTGTAAAAATAACAAGTCATATAAAATAGATTGTATTTTTACTGAAATCTGAACAAGAGTATAAATGTAATTTTAGAGTCAACTGCCCAGGGATGAGCCAAAACTGGAGAATTTCTGTTCAAATTCTCCACCTTCCTTCTACACACCACAGCAAAGAGCATCAGCTTCTGTCAGTGCTTAGTTTGCAAGTTACAACAATTCTTTAGGGTCTATTTTGGTTCAGATTATAGCTCTTACCTTGGCCAACACATCTCCTTTGGGGCTCCTTATTAAACAATGCATCAGTTTTTCCTTATTGTGACATCTTTTAAATGAGGGGTTGTTTGTGAGCACCAATAACTTTGTACTGAGCCATTTTGCTTTAGGTGGTCTGTGACTTTCAGCAATCTTTATTTTGCATGCAAAGCACCCCGAGTGATTCAAATGCAGGTGGTTTGAGAATCACTAAAATTATAATAGAAAACGTGAGATGATGCTAAAGACAGTATCCTTGGCAAGTTCAAATTCAGATTGCCTCAATCCTGCATACCTACTTTTGGTCTCTTTCTTGAAAAATTCAGACTGGAGTTGTCACTGGATGTGACTGTTTCATCTGGGTAATGTCCTTAGAGCATGGTTCTGTGGCAGACCCTCTCATGAATCATCAGTGAGATCTTGAAGTGTAGATGTTTTTAGTAATAAAAACCCCTCTGTCTCTGGCATGTAGAATCAGGTCGTGGCATGGAAGAAATGCAGAACTGATAAGCTTTGTGTTCGATGTTTAATTTTGACTAAAGGAGACAAGCATGAAAAGGCAGAAAAAATTGAAAACATCAAACAAATAGCTAAACATAATGAGTTGTTGGTTTTGCCAGTCAGAGCAAAAGTATTCAATAGCATTTAAAGGTTGCTGAACACATTCTCTGGTTTTTTTTTTTTTAAGTTGTGACCTCAATCATTGGTATGATACTTAAATCTCACTGATTGTACTTTGGCTCAGTTGAGTCACAATGGAATTAGGTCTGATATTTATATTGGCATATTTTAAATTTAGAAATTTTTTTTTTACATAATAGATTACAAAAGAGGAAGATGTGTATTACCTCTTTATAAACTTTTATAAATTCTTTTTTTCTTCCTAAAACCACCACAGATCAAACCTATTATTAATTGGTATGAAATAGTAGAAGCCTTGGGGTCTTAAAAGTATATATTCTTAAGACACAGAGTCTTCATGAAATTTTTTTCTACATGCCAGCTGATGTCTTTTACAATAAATTTAAACTGCATTTTCATATGTAGTTGGGTGGCCTTACTCCACCTGATAGAGGAAAATTATATCTCGAGAATGGCAAACAGGTGACACTAAAATACTGAAGATTAGAAATAAGATTTAAAGAGAAAATATGATGGGGAAATAAATAATTTTATTTCCAAAAAGGTAACAATAAAATAACACAGGTCCTGAGAGACAGATGCCAGCTAAAGACAAGTCTGTTTTCAGAAATCATTTGTTTTATAGGTCAGAACAATATTATGCTTCGGTGTTATTGTAGTTAGCAAAGATATATATTTCAGACAATGATTATACTGGTTAACATTCTAAAAGTGCAAATTTTAATAACATGATATCACTCTTTTTTTAAAAAAAATTTTTATCTACTATAGAGTTGTGGGGATTTACTACATAAGGAGGCTGCATGCAGGTGAAGTTTGTACTTCTAGGTGACCTCACTCCACCTGGTAGTGGACCACGTACCTTTTGTGTTGTCCCATGCCCCCCACTCACCTCCCTCCTTCACTCCCCTAGCAGTGCCCGGCAACTCCCGATCCTATACTTGTACTATTATGACTAGCGATCAGGTCCCACTTATGAGTGAGCACATGCGGTATTAAGTTCTTTGTTTTTGTGATAGTTCACTTGAAGGTCTTCAACTGCATCCAAGTTTCTGCAAAGACCATGATTTCCTTCCTTTTTTTATGGCTACATAATACTTCATTTTGTGTATGTGTACCACATTTTATTTATCCAATCCACTTTCAGTGGGTAGCAGGGTTGGTTTCATGTTTTTGCTATTGTTAATAGTGCTGCAGTAAACATGGCATGTGCAGGTGTTTTATGTAGAGCAATTTGTGTTCCACGGGGAATATTCCCAAGAGAGGGATTGCTGGATCATATGGAAGATCAATTTTTAGTTCTTTTAGGAATCACCACACTGCTTTCCATAGAGGTTGAATTGGATACGTTCCCACCAACAGTGTAGAAGTGTTCTCTTTACTTTGTAGCCATGCCAGCACCTCCTGTTTGTTTGTTTGTTTGTTTGTTTGTTTTGACTTACTAATGATAGCTATCCTTGCCAGAGTAGGGTGGTATCTCATTGTAGTTTTATTTCACATTTCTGATGAATAGTGAGGCTGAGCATTTTTCTCACGTCTTTTGGTTGCTTGTCTGTCATCTTTTGAGAAGTGTCTGTTCATATCTTTTACCCACTTAAAAAACATTATTTTAAATATGTGGAGTATAATTCAGGGTTAGGCATACAAATGGTCATTGTGCAGGTAAAATTTGGCTCTCACTTTGGTCCCTATGTCACCTGGTTTGAGATCAGTTATCCTTATTGATGAAGTGTGCCCACCACCCTCTCCCCTGACTGTTTCCCACTACCAGCAAACCCTTTCTAATAGTACTATGATTGTTCAGGGTCTGCTTATGAGTGAGAACATGTGGTACTCAGTTCTTTGTTTCTGTCATAGATCACTGAGTATTACAGACTCTAAACCCATCCAAGTTGCTGTGAAGTTCATAATTTTGTCCTTCTTTAAGGCTATGTGATATTCCATCATGTATATGTACCACATTTTTAAAATCCAGTCTACCATTGATGAGCAGCACGGTTTTTGTTATTGTGAATAGTGCTGCAATAAACATGCATGCACAGGTATCTTTTTTTTTAGAATAATTTGAGTTCCTCTGGGAATATTCTAAAAAGGGGGATTGCTGGGTCATATGGGAAGTCAATTTTTAGATCTTTTAGGAATTGCTACTCTGTTTTCCACAGAAGTTGTGCTAGTTTACACTCCCACCAACAATGTAGAAGTGTTCCCTTTTCCCTGCATCCTCTCCAGCATCCGTTGTTTTTTGAGTTGTTGATGATGGCCATCCTGACTGCAGTTAGGTGGTATCTCAGTGTAGTTTTAATGTGCATTTATTTGATGATTAGAGATGCTGAGCATTTTTTCATGTATTTGTTGGCTGCTCGTATGCCTTCTTTTGAGAAGTGTCTCTTCAAATCGTTTGCCCATGTTTTAATAGGGCTGCTTGTTTTATCTTTTCTTTTCAGCATGTTTGAATTCCTAGTAGATCCTGGATGTTAGGCCTTGTCAGATATACAGTTGTCAAATATTTTTCCCAGTCTTTGACTCTCTACCTGCTCTCTTGATGGTTTCTTTTACTTTGCAAAAGTTTTTCAGTTTGATGAGATCCCACTTGTCTATCTTTTCTCTTATGGCATGGGTATTTGGTGTTTTGATCAGGAATTGGTTGCCAGTTCCAATTTCCATTAGGGTGTCTCCTGCATTTTCTAAGGTCCTCATAGTTTGAGGTTTTATATTTAGGTCTTTGATCCATTTAGAGTTGATTTTTGTGTACGGTGATAGGCAGTGGTCTTGTTTTTATCTGCCTGCGGTCAGTCAGTTTTCCCAGAACCATTTACTGAATGGGTTCTTCTCTCCCCAGTGGTTGTTAGTGAAGGCTTTTGTTGATGATGAATTGGTTGAGAAATTGAGGTTTTTCCTCCAGAGCCTCTATCCTGTTCCATTGGTCTATATTTCTGTTCTTGTACTAATACCAGGTTGTTTTGATTATGATAGCCTTATAATAAAGTTTAAAGTCTAGGACTGTGATACCTCCCACTTCGTTTCTTTTCCTGAGGATTTTTTTGGCTATTCATGGTCATTTATGATTTCATATGAATTTCTGTATTTTTCTTTCCAGGTCTTTGAAAAAAAATTGGTAATTTGACGGGTAGATTGCCTTGGGTAAGATGGACATCTTGACAGTATCAACTATTCCAATCCAAGAGCTTGGAATGTTTTTCCATTTTTTGGTGTCATCTTTGATTTCTTTGAGCAGTGTTTTGTAGTTTTCATTGCAAAGATGTTTCCATTTTCTGGTTAGGAGGAAGCCAAGTTTTTTTTGTGTGTGTGGCTATTGTGAATTGGATTGTGTTTTTTATTTGGTTATCTGTCTGCTTGTTGCCATATATAGAAATGTAACTGTCTTTTGGACATTGATTTTGTAACTTGAGACTTTACCAAAGTCATTTATCAGTGCGAGGCTTTTGACAGACTGCCTAGAGATTTCTAAGTATAGAATCATATCGTCCACAAATAAGATTAGCTTAACTTCCTCTTTTCCTATTTGGATACCCCCAGTTTCCTTCTTTTGTTGATTATTCAAGGCTAAGACTTTCAGCACTATGTTGAATAGGAGGGGTGAGATTGGATATCCTTGTCTTGTTTCAGTTCTTAGGACGAGAGGTTCTAGCTTCTGCCCATTGAGCAAAATGTTGGCTGCAGGTTTACCACAGATGGCTCTTATTGTTTTGAGGACTGCTTCTTCTATGCCTAGGTGTTCAAGTGTTTTTATCAAGAAGGATGCTGTATTTTGTTGATTGCTTTTTCTTCATCTAATGATATAATCATGTGGTTCTTCATTTTACATCTGTTGATGTGCTGAATTATATTTATGGTCTTGCGAATGTTGAACCAGCCCTGCATCTCGGAAATGAAGCCTACCTGGTCACGGTGGATGATCCTCGAGATGTGTTGTTGGATCTTATTTGCTAGAATCTTGTTGAAAATTTTTGCGTTTATGTTCATGAGGGAGATTGGCCTGTAATTCTCTTTCGTTGTTGGGTCTTTGCTAGGTTTGGGTATCAGTAAGATGTTGGCTTCATAAAATAAGTTAGAGAAAATTCCATTATTCTAAATTGCCTGGAATACTTTCAGTAAGACTGATATCAGCGCTTCCGTGTATGTCTTGCAGAATTCAGCTGGGAAGCCATCTGGTCCAGGGCTTTTTTTAGCAGGGAAGTTTCTTATAACTGAGTTGATTTCCTGTATTCTTACTGGTCTGTTTAGAGTTCAATTTATTCTTGTTTCAAACTTGGGAAGTTGTGTGATGCCAGAAAATCCTCCATTTCCTTTAGATTTTCTAGTTTATTTGCATACAGATATTCATAGTAATCTTCGATAATTTTTTGAATTTCTTCAAGGTCAGTTGCGACATCAACTTTTTAATTTCTAATTTTATTTATTTGGATTTTCTTTCTCTTTTTTTTAGTCTTTCTGGCCAGGGGTTCATTAATCTTATTTATCTTTTCAAAGAGCCAGATTTTTGTTTTGTGAATCCTTTCTATGATATTTTTGTCTTCTATATCCTGCAATTGTGACATTATCTTAGTGATCTGGATTTTTCTACTGAAATCAGCATTTATATGGTCTTACCTTTCCAGCTACCTTAGGTGTGATGTTAAGCTGTTTACTTGTGATCCCTCTATTTTCTTGATGTGTGTGTGTGCAATATTCTTGATTTTCCTCTTAACACTGCTTTCATGGTATCTCAGAGATTCTGATGTGTCTTTGTTTGCATTTTCTTCCAAGAATCTTTTTATTTCTATCTTGATTTCTGTGTTGACCCAAAAGTTATTCAACAGCTTGTTATTTAGTAATCATGTATTTGAGTGTTTTGAGGGCATTTTGTTGGTGGTGATATTAATTTTTATTCCATGATCTGAGAAGATACATGCTATTATTTTGACATTTTGAAATTTTTTCGTACTTGATTTAAGTCCAAGAATGTGATAAATCATGCAGTATGTTCCATGTGCTGAAGAGTAGAATGTATACTCTGAAGTTGTTGGGTGTAGTGTAGATGTCTATTTAATTCATTTGATTGAGTGTTGAGTTAAGGTTCCAGAGTTAACTGTCTAGGGCCTTGTTAGTGGGATACTGAGGTCTCTGGGTATGATTGTGTAAGTGTCAGTGTCCTCTTTTAGTTTACTTAGTAGTTGTTTTATAAAACCTGGAGCTCTGTGTTGGGTGCATGTATGTTTAAGGTGGATATTTCTTGCTAATGGATTGAGTCTTTTGTCACTATGTAGTGTTCTTCTATGTACTTTTTAACTTTCAATGGATTGATGTTTGCTTTGTCTTATATCAGAATAGCTACCTTGGTTCTTTTCTGCTTCCCATTTGCCTGAAAGATCATTTTCCAGCTTTTAACTTTGAGCCTATGTGTGTCCTTTGCAGTGAGATGAGTTTCTAGAGGCAGTAGAATGTTGGATCATGTTTCTTTATCTAGTTTGTTATTCTATACCTCTTTAGTGGCACATTCAGTCCATTCACATTCAAATGAATTATTGAAATGTGATAGTTTATCCCTGCCATGGGGCTCTTAGGGGGTTGCTTTGCTTCCTTTTAACTTCTGTATTTATATATGTATGTATTTCCATTTTGTGAATGATCTGTATGCTCTGTTAACTCTGTGCTTTCCTATACTTTTGCAGTGGGTATGATCATTCTTTTGTTTCTGTTTTCAACACCTTCTTAAGCATCTCCTGAAGGGCAAGTCGGGAGGTGGCTTATTCTCTTAGGGATTGGATGTCTGTGAAACATTTTAATTCTTTATCATTGATGAAGCTTAGCTTCGTGGGGTAGGAAATTCTTGGCTGGAATTGCTTATCTTTGGTAATGTTGAAAATGGAACTCCAGTCCCTTCTGGCTTGTAGTGTTTCTGCAGATAAATCTGAAGATATACTGATGGGTCTTCCCTGGCAGGTAGTCTGACATTTCTTTCTTGCTGTCTTTAGGATATTTTCATTCATGCTTACCTCATGGAGGTGGATTACTATGTGTCTTGGGGAAGGTCTTCTCACATGATACCTTGCAAGAGTTCTCTGGCTCTCTCACTTGAATGGTCACTTCTCTGGTGAAATTTGGAAAGTTTTTTTTGGATGATCTCCTGGAATGCTTGTTCCATGGTGTTCTCAGCTCCTTTCTGCTTCTAGGATAGCAATCAGGCAAAGATTTAGCTTCTTGACATAGTCCCACATCTCTCAGAGGCTGTGCTTATTCTTCTTGAGCCTTTCCTCTAGGTTTTTGGCAGACAGTTAGTTTCATATTTTGGTCTTCCAGATCTAAGATTCTTTCCTCTGCCTGATTGAACTGACCCTGCTCCTTACGGTTGTTATTAGGTTTTTAACTTTCAGGATGAATTTCTTCATTTCCAGTATTTTATGAATAGGCCTTTCTAAAATTGGTCAATTATGCTTTTACTTCCTGTTTGATTTCAGTGGGTTTCAACTCTAGTTTCTCCAGGTTCTCTTTATTCATTTTAGTCATCCAATCTCTGAGTTCTGTGACTATCATCTAGGTCAGGTCATTCTGGGGGATTTTCATTGTTTGTGCATGGATAGCTGCTTTTTTGGATGCTGTCTCTTTAAGACTTGAGCAGTTTCTGTGTTGTTTTTCATTAATTCTTCCTCATTTGTGAAAAACAACTCTTCCCTCTCTGTCTTTTCTCTGTTTTTTTTCTTTTCTGAAGCTAGTTAATGTCCCGCTGTTCTAGAGCCTTTTCTGTCATTCAATATAGATCACTTAGTGAAAGAGAGAGGAACACTCACTTCTGCTCAGTGCTGCACCCTAAGAAGGCTCCTCTGCCACAGAATTTTTTCTGCAGATAGTCAGATTGGATTGCAAGTGCTATGTGGGGAGTAGGTGGAGGGATGGGTCCCCTGTCTGTTTGCAGTCCAAAAATCTTCCCAGGGGAAAGACTTCAGATATCTTTCATGTTGCTCCCTCTCCATTCAAGTCTGAGCTCAGCACTTGAAAGAGAGTGAGCTCTTTGCCATGGTGGGATTTTTCCTATGGGTATGTGGGGATGGAAGGGGATCCTTTCTGATCTGGGAGGAGATTGGCAGTCAGACATTAGCAGTGGGTGCCAACCAAGTTTAATCTGCAAGCAAGCTTTCCTGGCCTGAGAGATGGCCAACAGATCCACTGGCTGAAGGCACATGCTCTGGGACTATCCCTGCATGGATTTGTACACCATACCACTTGCGCTCTGGTTGCCTGCCACTATGCCCTGATCGGGACTCTTCCCAAGTGGGATCAATGACTTTTGTGAAGCTGGGATGGGGGAAACTGACCAAGAGCATGTCAGGATCACTCACTCCCTCTCATACATAGGACAGGCTTTTAGTCTCTAGGTGAGACTTGTGCATGGCTATAAATTCTTAATTTAAAAATGATGTATTTATCCCTAATTTTTAATATTTCCTTAAATGTAGTTAATATTTAATATTAACTTTTTGCTTTTTGGTGTATGTTATATACCTAGTCTGAGCTTCCAAAAAGATGTACACATTTGAGTTTGCATTAGCTGAGTGAGGACATTTGAAAAAATTGAAGGATAATTTGCTTCGAAATACAGTTGAGAGTAAATCTTACTTCAAAATTCACCTGATTGTTAATATATAAACTTAAACCTTACTTTAAAAAACTAAGACCTTTTTATAAATCTTTGAGTTATGGTTTCTGAACGTACAATACAGATATCAATATGCTATATATAAAAAGACTTTGTTTTCAGTTTTGCAAAACACAAAACACTAATTAGCGTATGTAGAGGAACATGCACATAAACTTTGATACTTACTTAATTAAGGAGTTCCTTGATTGATAGTTCTTAATTGTTAGGAATTGGGGAACAAAACCAGCTATTTATCTTTTATTTTATCCATTGCTTAGCTTTGCTTCTGTTGGCAAGGTTGTCCAAAAAATGGTCTGATATATATGGGTAAAATATTAAAATAAGTACATTCTTATATTTATATTTTTGTTGTAAACATTGCCAATGGCTATGTGAAATTAAAATAACACAAAATCAGATTTTTTTTTTAAACCAACAGCAGCAATAATTCTGGCTGGTATGTTTAGATAAGAATTTGGGCTGCTAGTGGAGAAGTTATAAGACCAATTAGGAGTCTAGATATAATGAACCATGTTGACTTTCAACATGCCTTCCTCACTAAGCTTAATCATTTCTAGCTCTTGATTTAAAGTAAGAGACATACAACTCTTTCTTTCCCTTGAATACTTAGAGGTCTTATAAGGTTATTAATTAGTCTAATTTCAATTTTGCCTTGTCTCGGGGAAAAGGGATACCTGAAGAGAAGGAGAGAGATGGTGGAATGGTGATTGGTGGGGCAGCCAGAACACACACAATCTTTATGGATTAAGTTCTCCATCTCATATGGACATTTATGAATTAAGGTCTTCATCTTATGTGGACATGCTTCATGGTGCCCCAAAACGCTTACACTAGCACCATCAAAGATCACTGATCTTAGATTACCATAACAGATATAATAGTAATGAAAAGGCTTGAAATCGTTTGAGAGTAAGCAAAATGTGACACAGAGACACAAAGCAGGCACATGCTGTTGCACAAATGGCACTCATAGATTGCTTAATGCAGGGTTGCCCCCAAATCTTCAATTTCTTAAAAATTCAATTTCTTTGAAGCACAATAAAGTCAAGTATAATAAAATATAGTATGTTTAGATCTTTTCCATTATTTAGGGACAGTTTTACTAGGGCCATAGTTAAAATATGTGCCTTCTTAGAGCAGGAAGCTGGAAATTTTAATCAGAATGATATTTTCAGCTGATGTAAAAATTGAGACTTATTGAGGGGTCAAACTGTGAAGAAATTCATACGTTTGTTTTCTTTTGATTAATGTCTCTGATCCTGGGAAGTTGCTGATAGAGAATTTCTTCCCCTATTTCCCCTGTCATAGATTTTTAGGACATGAAGAAAATATCCAAAGGTAATACTTTTGCTCAGGTTTTTGACTTGTCCGTTTGCCGCTGTTTGAGTTTATGAGAAGAGAGATAAATGTCTATTGGGTATCTATATTTCTATTTTCATCATTTGTTTATGCATGGATATTGGTTCTCTGAACATTATTTCTGTGTTGGTCATCTTCAGTAAAGTATACTCTGCCAACCTGACAAGATAACTTTGAACCCTTACTTATACCTTGACCCTTTTCCTATGCCCAATGTTGGCATTTCACACTTTGACCACAGCTTGTCTGCAAATGCAAACTGTAATGTCTCTGTTGTATCTGGTTGAGAAGTAAATTGAGTGAGCTGGTCTCTGTATCTTGAAAGAGTTTTTATTTCTGCACATTATTTCTGTAACAAGAGCACGGAAATGTATTTTCAAAGGCCAGCAAATAACCCAGGGCTTAAGTGGCAGATATGATTGGAAGCACTAAACTCTCAGTCTTAATGGGCCCTGGGATATATGTTAACAGCAGCCTGCAAGTGGGAAGTGAGCAGCCTTTGATCAGCTAAAAATGTCTACAATAAAGCAATCCATGTAATTAAAGCCATAAATTTGGTTATCATTTTAGAAGTTTTCTGTCCAACTCTCTCAGGTGCTAGAATTATTTGTTTCGACTTAGCTGAGCAACTCCCCAGGCTGTTGTGTCTAACCCAATCCATTGCAGGATAACTTTAATTGTTAGAAAGTTTTTCCTTATTTTGACTCAAAGTTTGACTTCTAGTTCTTTAGTCCTTACTAGTCCTAGTTCTTCCCTCAAGAATAGCACTGTCGATAGAACTTTGTACAATGATGGGAATGTTTTAAATCTGTGCTGTTATGATATACACTAACAAAATGATAAACACTAACCAAATGAAGCTATTGAGCACTTGAAATGTGGCTAGGGTGAGGAAGATACTGAAATTTTAGTGCTACTCAAATTTAGAACTTTATGTAAATTTTATTTAAACTATATTCTAGGTGACAACCATTAAAGTATTTAGAGGTACTACCTTATCATTTTTAGTTTTCTGTTTCTCAAGGACAATTTGCTTTATCACCTGGTGGTTTCCAGTATCCTTACCCTTCTCACCAACCTTCTTTAGATTATATTGTTTATTAATTATCTGCTTAAAATCTTGTGCCCATATCTGGTCACAGTGGCTCAGGATGGGTTGACTAGTTCAGAATACATTGGACTTATCAACTTACTCAGAGTGAGCACTGAAATTCACTGCTGGAATTTATGAAATTTCATAATGAGTTTATTTTCAAGTGTCATAATGCATTTCATATTTTGTTGAAAAATCACCACCGATATGGTTTGAATATTTGTCTCCTCCAAATCCCATGTGAAAATTTGATCCCCAATGTTAAAGGTGGGAGGTGTTTGAGTCATGGGGGCAGATCTCTCATGAATGACTTGGTGCCATTTTTGTGGTAATGAATGAGTTCTTCTTTTATTAGTTCACTTAAGAGCTATTTATTTAAAACAAAAATGTGCTACAGTCTCCTCTCCATTTTACGGCTTCTTGTTCCATGCAACACACCAGTTCCCTTTGCCTTTCGTCATGAGTGAAAACTTCCTGAGGGTCTCACCAGAAGCCAAGCAGATGCTGGCACCATGCCTTTGATATAGTCTGCAAAACCATGAGCCAAATACATCTCTTTTTTTTTTTTTTTTAAACTGGGTATTCATTTGCAACAATGCAAAATGAACAGACACAAACACCTATAGGAAAGTCATTTGATTTTAGAATTAAAAGGCATGTCTAGGATCTTCCAGTTAGGTGGTTTTCATGGTTTATTCTAGTCAGTGAGCTCAATGAAACTTTCCATGAAGAGTAAACAGTTAATTCTAGAGCTATTTGGATTGGGGAAGGAACGCACTGCTTTGACTGTACTTCCTGTCTGAATAGTATAGCCTTTCTTAATAGTGCTGATGTGAGTTTCAATACATACAGACATGGAATCAAATAGTATTAGTCAGTAATGAGACTTCTAATTGCATTACTTAAGGATCACTGATGGCTGCCTTACAAAAAGACAGCTCAACTTGTAAAAAACAACAGGTGCTTAAGCAGCTATTCAGAGTATTTAGGGTCAGACTTCTTAATAATGACTTATACCCTGATTTTATTGAAGGTATATAATTATTCACAATTATTTTAAGATATTGGATATATGTTCTTTTTCAGCCTATATTATGATGGCTAAAACTTTGAGTATCTACTATTGAACACATTTTAAAATCTTTTTCCTTTGTCCTCCAATATATGGGTGAGGACTTTGTGAACTTCCAGGTTCCCTTGTCATCTCTCAAATTTCCTTTCATAGAATTTCTCAAACTTTTGTTTGCATAGGTATCATGTGGAGATCTTAGTTAAAACATAGGCTTAATGTATCTGTCCTTAGATATTCTGGTTTGGTTAAACTGGGGCAGGTCTCAGGATTCTGTATTTTTAACATGTCCCACAAATAATCCTGATACCCTTAGTTCATAGTCACACTTTGGGAAACTCTGGTCTACATCCTGGTTATTAACAAATAATGAGAAATATATGTCTTTACAAGCAGCCTTGTGAATTAAGAGTAACACTTCAGCTGTTTTTTTTTTTAATCTCAGAAGATTTTTTAAAAAGACTTTTTCTCCAAATATTTTGAACCCATGTTCTTTTGAAATCTTACACAATGTGTTCACCATGTGACTGACCTTTGTAAGCTCTAAGATAAGGAATATTTAATGGGCGTTCCGTTCCTATTGGTCTGCTCTTAGAAACACACGTTTTCAATTTGCATCTTACCAATTGCATATCATTATGCAGCCTTTCAATTCACTTGATGTGATCTGTCATCAGCCTGAGAGAGGCTGTTGGTTCTGTTGTGGTCCTGACGTATGGCGGCTGCAACTCTTACATTTTTTTCCTCTCAGCTTTTGTTCTTCCTCATCCCTAGATTTGTCCACAGATTTCATTGAGATATAACAGAGAAAAATAACTGTTGGGATAATGAACTTGAAAATTAATGATCTCTTTTAATAAGCTTTCTTTCTCGTTAGTGCCCTTTAATGAATATATCTAAGCTGTGAGAAAGGGAATAACTGGAAAGGCCATAAAGGGCCTTCTCATTCCTCAAATTCTGGATGGGAGATGAGAATTTAATGTCATCTCCAATAACTATTGAAAGGACACTCTAACCCATGCCTTTTACTAGTAAAATATATGTAATGAATTTATAAAACCTTTGTCTTTGTTCTACCTACATGGAAGAGAGATGAAACACCATGAACCAAATACAATGGTTTGTTAATTTTTACCATTTTGATACCATATGAAACAGAGGAAAAAGATAAATTCCTTAGAAATAGCAAAAGGTCTATAAAGATTTAAGGCTTGGGCTAGTTTGACTAGAAGCCCATACATGAGAAGACCTGTGATGACTGGTATGGTAGCCACTAGTCACATGTGACTGTTTACATTTAAATGTGTTTGTTAAATTAAGGTTTAAAAGTTAATCTCTCAGTCACACCAGTCCCATTTCAAGAACTCAGTAGTTGCAAGTGGCTAGTTGTTGCCATATTGGTAGTGCTACATTAGACTCTCTCAGCTTATTGACTCTATCTGAGCAGGACCAAAAGTTAAGTACCTCCTCTGTAGAATCCTGATGTTTGCTTCAGTTAATCTTTTAGATTAAGGTGACCTTGAGAAAAACTGCATTTGGAACATTTCTACTTGGGCCTGTGTGATGAGTAGTTATAGGCCTATACTGAGTGTGATACATATCTGAAGTGTAAATGTATGTTTTTATCCTCAATTGAGCTATAAATTATTTTTTCTGGAAGTGTCTATAGACTTATAGTTAGTGGCTGAGTATTCTAGAATTTATTTATTCTATTTTTTTGAATTAAAGTATAAATTAAGCTTTATTTATAAATTACTGTATGGGTATTCTTTGCTTAAGAAAATCTGTAATACAAACATATATGGAAATGATTTCCCACTTTGAAAAAATTATTTGCTGTATATATATATATATATATATATATATACATATATATATGAAATTCCTGCAATGGCAAAATTCTTAATGAAATTAAAATCCAATAGGTGAATTTTTATTTGATTTCTTAAATCTCTATCCAAGAATCTTAATTTGATCACTATATTGCTGGCAAAATATAAGGATCCATCCTCCCTCCATTGACAGTTCAAAGTAACTGTTTTCCATGTCCTCCAGAGATTTCAACCTCAAACTCTTTATAATTCCAATTTTTATAAAAATTCCTGGTTGTGAAAAGATAATTTTGGGAGACCTGTGTTCAGATCTCTTTGTTATAGCCAAGGAAGACAGTGCAGGCAGGTGCTCAGTTCGTGTGAGCAATGCAGTTCCACATGGCCAGCTCTGGTGTGGACATGGTTTTAATTCAATCCAGGAGTCAGAGAAGAAAATCCAGAAATCAGAGAAGCAAATTGGCAGACGTAAACCAAAGAGTTAATTGAGTAGGTAGGACAATGATACTGAGTGAAGCACTGGGATAAAATTTTTAAGCACTGAGAGCTTTAATAAACAGTAATTAGAGAGTCAATTTGTTTGTGTGGTTAAGAATTCCAAGCATTTCCCTTGGCTCACTAAGTTTTGACCTGGGATCAAGTCTGACAAAGATAACACTATGCACAGATGGACCATATTAGTTTTCACCCACTGCAATATTTCTTATATTAAGATGCATTTTAATATTGCATATTTTTGAATTTTAATAGAGAAAGGTACAAGTAATAACGACTATATTTGTTCCAGAAATAGTGTTAAAAACATTGCTTATGCAGTATTATGCCCCATCTAAAGCACACCGGGTGAGAAATTTCTTTTTAGAGTTAAGAGTTAGAAAGGTTTGCTACTCCAGAAACACAGCTATGTTTTTTCCTTGTTGGAATAGGAACAACAATAATAATAACAACAAAAACCAGCTGCAGAACTGGTAATGTCTTATTTTCACTTTGGCTTCTAAGAAATATAGAATCAAATTCTTGTCATTAGTGATTAGAAAGGTTGGACATGGTGGCTAGTCCTCAGATTTGGGAATAAACACAAAAAACCTCCAAATCACTGAATTCTCTCAGATCTAACAATTGCGAATTGGCTCATGATCCACAAAAGGCCACCGCTCTGCCACTGACTAGAAATAAGAAAACAGACAGAAAAATATGGATTTCAGTCTAATCATTTATAGTTGACCATTGGATGACCAGTAAGCACTCAACACTTGTGAAGACTCTCTGTGTGCCATGTGTCATTATGGATGTTCAGCACATACATTATGGAATATGACAAAGCTGCTGGCTTTAGTGTTTACTTATGGCTGGATCTTTGAGTATATAGGGGCAGTTTTAAGAACCCCCTTGAGGTTCATGGCAATAAATTTTTTTTATTAAACATATTTTTTATTTTAAAATTGTGGGGTACAGTTAAGGGTTAGGTGTACAAATAGGCATCGCGATAAATTTCATGTAAGATCAGTCTGTATGGCTGTGTGCTTTCCTCCCGCCACTTTGGCTGCATGGCTATGAGCATGAAGGACATGCAAAGTTGGAAATAGCCAAGACTGCGGTTTTGCCCTGTGTAGTAGACTCTTCTTTTGCTCAGCAGGTAGGTTTTCTGGGCTTTGACTCAGTTTATGTGCTGAAACATCTTCCAGCCATATCGTATTCATCTTGTTTCCTCTCTAGGTTTAAAAAAAAGTGTTAACGGAAGTTAGTAGGAATCCTCTTGGCATGTACTATGCACAGCTCTAGCATCCAGGGGAGTTAAGTATACTGGAGCAACCCTTAGCAATGGAGGAATGAAATCAATGGACAGATGCTTCTGTCTGTGGTCTTTCTGAGAGGGATTCTATATGCAACTTAGAAGTTTCTGGTAGGACCAAGCCCTGGTTGACATCAACCCAATTACACACCTCTATATTGACTTTTTTTCCTCCTCTGTTTTATTCTCCCATATCCTTCACTCTATTCCATGAGATTTTCTCACCCACAAGCCTTAGGTTTCAGCTTCTCTTTGGAAGGGATGCCAGGCTAAAGTACCAAGTACATACAACAAAACAGAACACAAATGAGACTAGGATATGTATACACAGTTGTGATTGTGTTTTACCTGGAAACCTAAGCTGAATAAGAAGAAAAGTAAGGACATAACGGGAATGAGAGATGATGACTGAATTGGGGATCCTAAGAGATAAATATAGGGGCACTGATTGGAGTAGATGAATGCTGATGCCAATCAATTTGGCCATGACTGTGTCTAGGATATGATCTTCAAAATGTGTGGTTCAGGTAGGTTGGGAAATTAGATCCTTGAATGAGAGAAAGTCAAGGACCTAAACAGCCAAGGTGTATTTTATCTCCTGTCCTGATTTTTTTCTCTGATTTGGATCTTTGATCTTGATTATTTAGTACTATTTATAATTTTCCATTATCCATTATGTACATTAACATATGGAATGAAAAATATATAACATATATATGCAATTGATTCTCATCATTTACAGTAATGTTCTATAAAATCACCACAATACTTAATTAGTGAATAGTGAAACATGTCACAACATCTTTTGTGAACCTAATAATATATAACCTTGTATTATGTGTGTTTCTGTTTAAATACTTGTATAAATAGGGTCTGATACAATCTTTGGCTTTAGGTATCCACTGGTCTTGGTTTCAGGCATTCCAGGTCTTGGAATGTATTCTTCCTGGGTAAGGGGTCCTTCTGTATCTTGGTGATGTAAGGTATCTGGTACTACGCTAAAGGCTTGGTATTGTATATAACAGGTAGCAAGGAGTTTTTGTTGTTTTTTGAATGGAGAAGTGATGTGTTATCAGTAGCAAAAACAACAAAAAGTTTTTGGAGTCAGAGAATTTTCATTTTAACCTCAGATTGGTCAAGAATTAACTACCTGACTTTGGTTAACTCTACTAACTTCAAATGACATAGAGACAATGACATCTCCCTGCCTGGTTCATGGAGTTATGCAAAGATAAAATAAAAATAAAAGTGTTTTATTAACTGCAAAGTATTTAATTTAGGTATTAGTTCATAGTATTTATTGTGGGAGGCTGATTTTTGAAAAGGTTATTATTATTATTTTTTTAGTAGGGGGTTCTCACTCTCACCATGTCACCCAGGCTGGAGTGCAGTGGTGCAATCATGGCTTATTGCAGCCTTGACCTCCTGGACTCAAACCATCCTTCCACCTCAGCCTCCTGATTAGCGGGAACTACAGGCATGTGCTGCCACACTTGGCTAATTTTTTGCAGAGATGAGGCCTCACCATGTTTCTCAGGCTAGTCTTGAACTCCTGGGCTCAAGTGATCCTCTCCCTGCCTCAGCCTCTCAACGTGCTGGGATTACAGGTGTGAGTGACTAAACTCATCCATGGAGAGGTTGTGTCTTAGCAAGCTAATGAAGGCTTATAACAGTCCAGGTTAGAATAGTGTGGTAGCTTCAGGAATGGGAAGGACAAGGGAAATCTGGGAGTCACTCCAAAGAAAGAAACATAAAACACAGAGGTCAATGATAGATTAGATAATAAGTAATTTAGTCACACACTCTTTATTAAACACTTATTTATTAAATATTTACTATATGCCGGGCACTGAAGATACACAGTTGGACGAGTCATACATGCCTGATGCCCTGACATGCAATATTAGAGTCATTTAAAAAATCAATAAACCTATGAAGAGTTGTGAAAAGAAAAAGTCTTGTGAGAACATTAAACAGGCAGGACAGTGAGTTTTAAAAAGACTGCTCTGTGGAAAAGATGTTTATGTTGAGATGTGAAGCAGGGGTGGGATTTAGATGAAAGGGATCAGATCATTCTAGAAAGAAGATAGTATGAAATAGTTCTCCAGGGACAAAAAGAACACAGCACATTCTATGAGTACAAAATAAGGCTAGTCTAGTGCAGATTCTCCTCTACCCACCTAACTCCTGTGAGTGTAGGTCCAGTCCTTCATAACAGCAAGGGCCAAGAACTATTAAGGCAGACAGCTGCCGTAATCGACAGCAATCCAAATAATTCACAAAAACCACCATACCAGAAAAAATTGCCTAATTCTTGTCCAGTGTTGGAATTCCTTCCCTTACAGCAATGACAACTAGAGAGAACACATGAGATAGTACAGACATAAAAACTATTTATTATATTTATACCAAATTATAGAATCAGTAGTAGATACAGTTTTGCAGTGTTTCAAAATTACCTTCCTGTGCCCACAGCTTTGGTATAAGCTCTTTTATAATTCTACTTTTAGAACTATAATTCTAATATTTTATAGAATTTTATAATTCCGCTTTCTATACTTTCTCTACCATGCAAACTAATTGCAAACTTCTTTACTAATCTTCCTCCATGATGGTGCTAGATAGTCCATAAATTGCTTTTCTTCTGTTTTACATTAATTTTATTTGTTTCTTTATGTTATTTTTATTAAGAGTATGGGCTCTATACCCATAGGGACCATCGGGTAGGGCATATTCAGTTTAAATTATTTTTAACTTCTTTAATCTCTACTAATAAATATGGTACTTGACTAAACTAGAAATTTGTCCTTGGTGTATGCATGCTCCTAGTCATTGGATGGTAAATATAATAGGATCTTCTTGCTTCTTATCTCATGTTTGTTAACCAACTTTGTACTTTCTCCTTGTCTTGCTGACTGGGGTAATTTCAGTCTAGTATTTAAAATATTACAAGTATACTCAATCATATTCTCCATTTTTTGAGGCTTGATAGTAAATATAATTTTAACTGACAATACTATAAGAAGGCACATCAACTTTTACTTTATATTCCTTTTTTTTTAACTTTCTAAAGAATATTTTTTTTCTTAAACAGCCATAGAGATAGCCAAGAGAGAAAGGAAGAGAACGGCCTAAGATAAGGCCAGAGGGGTAAAGGAGGCCACATCACGATGAATTTTAAGAATCACCAATTCCAAACAGCCATTGGTCCGACATATTTTGAACCAAGAGAGGGATGCAATTTTTTTGCATTTTAAAATAATTTCTTCTTACTCATTTTCTTATGTTTAAAAACTAGACCTCATTTCATAGAACAGTTTTGGAATTACAAATACCTTGGGAAGATAGTAGAGGGAATTTTCTTTATCCCACACCTAGTTTCCGTTATTATCAATATCAAATATTAGTGTGGTACATTTATAAACCAATATTGATAACACTATTAGTAACTAAAACCATGCTTTATTCAGATTTTCTTAATTTTTGGCCTGTTGTCCTTTTTCTGTTCCAGAATCCCATTCAGGATACCACATAACATATACTAACTGTGTCTCCTTAGATTTTTCTTGCCTTGATAGTACAAAATTTTCTTATTTTGATGACCTTGACAGTTTTAAAGAAAACTGGTCAGGTATTTTGTAGGATATCCCTCTTTTGAAATTTTACTGCTTATTTTGTCCTTATAAGCTTCAGGCTATAAGTTCTTGAAAGGAAGACCGTGGATGTACAGTGTTATTTATTTATTTATTTTTAATATGGAACGCTTCACGAATTTGCGTGTCATCCTTGCGCAGGGGCCATGCTAATCTTCTCTGCATCGTTCCAATTTTAGTAGATGTGCTGCCGAAGCGAGCACTACAGTGTTATTTTTAACATATAATTTCTAGGATAAATACCATCAACATGATTTATCGACATGACTGAGGTAGTATTTGCAAGGTTCCCTTCCCTTTACCCATACTGTGCTGATTGGAAGGAAGTCACTATGCAAAATGCGCTCTTAAAGCATGCAAGTTATGCTTCCTCTGCTTGAGAGTGGAAAATCTATATAAATTATTTGGAATTATTCTGCATGAAATATTTTTTTATTTTAATTTTAAAAAGTTTTAAACATTTATTTTATTTTATTTTATTTTATTATAGAGACAGGGGGTACAAGTGAGGATTAACTACATAGGTAGGTTGCATGCAGGTGAAGTCGGTGCTTCCAGCTGGTCCCCCTTTTCCTGGTAGTGGATCTGGTACCCTTTGTGTTGTCATGCATTTCTCCCCTCTCCAACCTTCCCCTAACAGTGCCCAGTGACTGCTGATCTCTCCCTTGTGCTCATGTGATTATTGTTCAGGGCCCACTTACAAGCGAGAACATGTGGTATTCAGTTCTTTGTTTCTGTGATAGATCACTTAATATGATGGTCTCCGACTCCATTCAATTTGCTGCGAAGTCCATGATTTTGTTCTTCTTTATGGCTGCATGATACTCCATCATGTATATGTACCACATTTTCTTTATCTGTTTTACTTTTGATGGGCAGTAGGGTTTGTTCCATGTTTTTGCTGTGGATTTTTTTTAAAGCATTTTCTTTCTTTCCCAAACTGCAAGATGCTCCAAGCTCATGTTGTATATTTTCCTGCTCCAGTCCCCAAACCAACCATTTCTGCATGGTGTGCTGGTTCCTTTTATTGGAAAATGGTATTAGGAATCAAAATCTGGCACTAAGTGTGTTTATTGCTTAGAGGGATGTGTTGCTTTTAGGCCCTTTCAGCTGACAGAACAGAACACTTATGTAGACACATACATGCACAAACACATATTTTTAAATGATCATGTGATTTTTGTGTTTTTATTATATTGATATGCTATCTTACATTAATTAATTTTCAGATGTAAAACCAGCAGTATATTCCTGGGATAAATATCTCTTGGTCATAGTACAGAATTCTTTTTTGTATGTTGCTTTATTTGGTTTGCTAGTATTTTGTGCAAGATTTATTCATTCATACTCAAAAGTTATATTAATTTGTAGCTTTCTTTTCTTGTGATTGATTTGTCTGTTTTGAGGATGAAGGCAACGCTTTTCTCAGAAAATGTATTGCAAAGTATTTCCCCATCTTCTGTATTTTGGAAGCATTTGTTTCTAAGAATTAGTGTTAATTCTTTACTTTGGTAGAATTAAACAACAAAGTTACCTGGGCCTAGACTTTTCTTTACATTGAGTTTTTTTTTGGGGGGGGAGGGTTGGTTTTGCTATTTTAGCAATTCAATCCTTTCACTTGATACAGGTATATTTAGATTGTCTTTTGAAGTCAGTTTTGGTATTTTGTATCTTTCAATAATTTTGGCTATTTATCTAAATGATTTAATTTACTGATGTATAATTGTTAGTAATTTAAAAAAAATAATCCTTCTTACTTCTGTAAGGTTGATAGTAATGCCCCTTTTTCATTTATGATGATAATAATTTGAGTCTTCTCTCTTTTGTTCTTGGTCGATCTAGCTAAAAGTTTCTGTATCTTGTCAATCTTTTCTAAAAACCATCTTTTGGTTTTATTGATTTTTTTCTGCTGTTTTTCTATTCTAGTTCATTCATTTCTGCTGTAATGTTTGGATATTTATTTCCTTCTTCTTGATTTAACTTGCTCTTCATTTTCCAGTATCTTAAGGTGAAAAGTTAGATTTTTTTTATTTGAGATATTTCTTCTTTTTTACATAGGCACTTACAACTAAAATTTTTAATTTAAGCACAGCTTTAGCTGTGTTCCATACGTTTTGGTGTTTTGTGTGTTCATTTTTATTCATCTCAAGGTGTTTGCTGATTTCTTTTGATTTTGACTTTGACTATTTGTTGTTTGAGTGCGTTATTCATTTTATACATATTTGTGAGTTTCCTATAATTTTCCTGATGTTGATTTATGATTTTATTTCATGTGGTCAGGGAACATTCTTTATATTATTTCTATCCACTTAAATTTATTGAGATCTGTTTTGTGATCCAGATTATAGTCTACACTAGAGAGTATTTTATGTGTCCTTGAAAAGAAAACATACTCTGCTGTTGTTGAGTGAAGTGTTCTACAAATATCAGTGAGATCCAATTGATTTATAGTGTTTTTCAAGTGTTCTATTTCCTTGTTGATCTTTTGTTTAGTTATTCTATCTGTTATTGAAAGTGGGGTCAGTATTTTTGCTGCACATATTTTGGTGCTTGTTATTAGGTGCACTTCTTTTCAGGCTGCTATAAAAAATATGCCAGAGAATCCCACGTGGTCATGATGAATATTTTAAATGTGTTGAATTCAGTTTGCTCACTTTTTGTTGACTTTTGGCATCTGTGTTCATCAGAGACCTTGACATGTAGTTTTTTTTTTTTTTTTTTTGAGTTGGAGTCTCACCCTGTCGCCCAGACTGGAGTGCAGTGGCCGCTACC
>CAUYQG010076997.1:0-16198 GCA_963574415.1 Tarsius wallacei | reverse complement strand
TTCCAAGTAGCTGGAACTACAGGCGCGCGCTACCATGCCCGGCTAATTTTTTGATTTATTGTAGAGATGAGGTCTTGCTTGCCCAGGCGGGTCTCGAACCCGCGGGCTCAGGCAATCCACTCACCTCAGCCTCCCAAAGGCGCAGGATTACAGGCTGAGCCACCGAGCCCGGCTAATTTGCATTTTCACAGTGTATAATTGTTCCCTTTTCTCTGCATCTTCAACCGCATGTGTTATTTTTTTGCCTTCTTCCTAATAGTCATTCTTACTGGGCTAAGATGATATCTCGTGGTTTTGATTTTCATTTCTCCCATGATTAGTGATGTTGAGTTTTTCTTTTTTATATACCCCTTGGTTATTTGTAATTTTTTTTTTTTTAGAAATATCTATTCAGGTATTTTTTTCCACTTTGTATTATGATTATTTGTTTTCTTGTTGTTGAGTTGATTGTATATTCTGGATATCAGCCTCTTGTCAAATGAATAGTTTGTGAATATTTTCTTTTGTTGAACAGATGTCTCTTCTCGCCATTGATTGTTTACTTTGCTGTGCAAAAGCTTTTTAGTATAATATAGTTACATTTATCCATATTTTTTTTAATTGCCTGTGCTTTTGAGGTCTCAGTCATAAAATGTTTGCCTAGATCAATGTCCTGGGATGTTTCCCATGTGTATTCATCTAGTTTTGTAGTTTGGGATCTTATGTTTAAGTATTTAATTCATTTAAAAATTATCTTTTTATATGGTGAAAGAGAGGGATCTAGTTTATTCTGTTGCCTATGGATGCACCTCATTATTTATTTCGTTCATGGATCGTGACTTTGATATTGTATCCAAAAAGTCATCACCAAGGCCAACATCATCTAGACATATCACTATGTTTTAAAAGTTTTGTAATTTTGCATTTTATTTTTAAGTCTGTGATTCATTTTGACTTTATGTTTGCAGAAGATGTAAGGTCTGTGTCTAGATTCATTTTCTTATGTCGATGTCTAGTTGTGTCAGCACCATTTGTTGAAAAGATTATTCTTTCTCCATTGTGTTACCTTTCTTTTTGTCAAAAATTAGTTGATTTTATTTATGAAGGTCTATTTTGTGTTCTCTCTATTCTATTTCATTTCTCTATTCTTTTACCAGTAGTACACTGTCTTGAAAGTCAGTCCTAAAGTCTATAGTTTTATAGTTAACTACTATAAAGCAGCAGTTTTATAGTTAGTCTTTAAGTTGAGCAGTTTCCATTCTCTACATTTATTCTTCTCCATCAATACTGTGGTGACATTTGACTCTTCATATAAATATTAGAATAAGTTTGTCAATGCTCACAAAACAACTACTGACATCATGACAATATTGGGTATTCCTATTCATGGTTATAAAATATTTCTTTATTAATTTAAATTTTTTATTCATTGGAGTTTTACTGTTTTCCTCATATAGATCTTATACATATTTTGTTAGATTTATACAGAACTTTTATTTTGGGAAGTACTATGTATGGTATTGTGCTTTATCTTCAAATTCTACTTGTTTATTGCTGATATATAGAAAAGTTATTTTTTAATAATTACTTTGTATCATGCAGCCTTGTTATAATTGCTTATTAGTTCCAAGAGTTTTGTTGTTGATTCTTTGGAATTTTTGTATAAATAATTATGTCATCTCTGGGAAAAACTCGAGGTTAATTTTTTATTTCCAATCTGTCTTTTCTTATCTTATTGCTTTAGCCAGGACTTCCAGTACAATGTAACAAAGCAGTGGCGAGAGGAGACATTTTTGCCATATTCCGCATTTTAGTGGGAAAGCTTCAAGTTTACCATCATTAAATATAAGGTTAGATGTGGATGTTTTGTAAAAAATCTTTATCAAGTTGAAGAACTGCTATATTTCTATTTACTGTGAATTTTTAATGTGAATGAGTGTTGAATTATTATTTTTTATTAATATTTTGTGATTTTTTTTCTTCTTTAGCCTGTGAATGTGAAAGATTATAGTAATTGGTTTTCAAATGTTAAACCAGCCATTTAAACCTAGAAAAAAAATCCTAGCTGGTTATGGTATATAATTCCTAATATATTGTCGAATTCAATTTGCTAATATTTTGTTGAGAATTTTTGTATCTGTATTCATGAATTATATTGGTCTTTAGTTTTGTTTTTGTTTTCTTGTAATGATGCCCTCTGTTTTTGGCATAAGGGTAATGCTGTCCTCATAACATGAGTTAGAAAGTACTCCCTCTGCTTCTATCTTCTGAAAGAGATTGTAGAGAATTGGTATAATTTATTCCTTAAATATTTGATAGAATTCACTAGTTAGCCCACCTGGCCTGGGTGTGGTGCTTTTCCTTTAGGAAGGATATTAATTATTATTTCAATTTCTTTAATAGTTATAAGCCTATTCAGATTATCAAGTTATCTTTGGATAGGAGTTGGCAAAATATATCTTTCAAGGTATTGGTCCATTTCAACTAGTTTATCAAATTTATGGGTATAAAATTGTCCATAGTATTTCTTGATTATTTTCCTAATGTCAATGGACTATGTATTACTGTCCACTTTTTATTTATAATATTAGTAATTTGAGTCTGCTCTTTTTTTTCCTCAGTTAGTCTGGCTGAATGCTTAGGGATTGTATTGATAGTTTATAAGAACAAACTTTTGGTTTTATTGATTTTCTCTACTGAGCAATTATTTTTCATGTAATTGATTTGTTTTAGCTTTCATTGTTTTTTTGTTTCTGCTTACTTTAGATTTAATTTGCTCTTCTTTTCCTCATTTTTCAAGTTGGAAGTTTAGGTTATTTATTTAGATATTTCTTCTTTTCTAATCTGTACATTAATTACTGTAAATTACCCTCTTAGGCACTTATTTCACTGCATTTCACACATTCTGATAAGTTGTGTTTTCATTTTCATTTTAGATATTTCTAAAAATTTTTCTTAAAATTTCTTATTTTACTTCTGTGTTGTTTAGTCTCCAAGTACTTGGAGATTTTCTGGCTATCTTTCTGTTATTTATTTCTAGTTTAATTCTATTGCAGTCTGAAAACAGACTTTGCATAATTTCTGTTATTTTACATTTGTTGAGGTGTGCTTTATGTCCCAGAATGTGATCTGCCTTGATGAATTTTTCATATAAACTTTAGAAGAATGTCTATTCTGCTTTCATTAGATGAAGTGATCTGTAGATATTTATTATATCCAGTTGATTGATAGTGCTGAGTTTAATATATTCTTACTGATTTTTTGCTTGCTGAATCTGTCCATATTTAATAAACAGATGTTAAAGGCTGCAAATATAATAATGGTTTCATCTATTTCTTCCTGCAGTACTACCAGTTTTTCCATCACATATTTAGTGCTCTTTTACTAGTACAATTCTTAGAGAATTAACCACTTTATTTTTTGATTTTTTTAATTTAATTTAATTTTATTTTTTGAGTTGGAGTCTCACTCTGTCGCCCAGACTGGAGTGCAGTGGCCGCTCCCGGCCACTTCAGCCTCCACCAGCTGGGCTCCGGCAATCCTTCCGCCTCAGCCATCCAAGTAGCTGGAACTACAGGCACGGGCTACCACGCCCGGCTAATTTTTGATTTATTGTAGAGATGAGGGTTCGCCAAGTTGCCCAGGTGGGTCTCGAACCCTCGGGCTCAGGCAATTCACTCACCTCAGCCTCCCAAGGCGCGGGATTACAGGCTGAGCCACTGAGCCCGGCTGAGAATTAACCTCTTTATAATTATGAAATGCCTCTTTTTACCCCCGAAAACTTTATTTGTTCTGAAATTTGCTCTGTTCAAAATTAATATGGTTACTCCTGCATTCTTCTGATTAGTGTTAGTATGGTTTATCTTTATCCATCCACTTACTTATAATCTATGTGTCTGTATATTTAAAGTGATATTCTTGTAGACATCATTTAGTTAATTTTTTTTATCCACTCTATCTCTGTATTTTAATTAGTACATTTAAACCATTGACATTTGAAGTGATTATTGATGTAATTGGATTCATATCTACCATATTTGTTACTGATTTGTTTGTTGCCTTTCTTTGCTCCTATTTTTTTTTTAACTTTTCTTATTTTACATACGTGTGGTACAATTCAGGGTTAGGTATTCAAATTTTGCTCCAATTTTTATCTTCTACTTTTTCTGCCATTCTAAAACTTAACATTTTATATTATTATATTTTCTCTTCTCTCTTTTAAAAATTATTATGGGTTCCTAAAAGGTGTATATATTTATGGGGCACATTTGATGTTATGATGTAATGTTTAGATTGCACATATAAGTGATATCATACAATATTTTTCTTTCTGTGTCTAGCTTATTTTACCAGCATACAATGTATTATAATCAAATGAGGATAGTTGGGATATTCATCACTTAAATCATGTATCAGCCGGGCTCGGTGGCTCAGCCTGTAATCCTGCGCTTTGGGAGGCCGAGGTGAGTGGATTGCCTGAGCCCGCGGGTTTGAGACCCACCTGGGCAACTTGGCGAGACCTCATCTCTACAACAAATCAAAAATTAGCCGGGTGTGGTAGCGCGCGCCTGTAGTTCCAGCTACTCAGAAGGCTGAGGCAGAAGGATCGCTGGAGCCCAGCAGGTCGAGGCTGCGGTGGCCGGGAGTGGCCACTGCACTTCAGTCTGGGCGACAGAGTGAGACTCCAACTCAAAATAAATAAATACATACATACATACATACATACATAAATACATAAATTATGTATCATTTCTTTCCACTTCCACTCTTTTAGTTATTTTTAAATATATAATAAATTTTTGTTAACTATAGTCACCAGATTATTCTACCGAATACTAGGTCTTATTCATTCCATCTAACTGTATTTATTCTTCTTTATTCTTCTACCTAACTACCCTTTCTAACCTCTGATAACCATCATTCTACTCTCTATCTCTAGAGTTTAATTTTATTTAAATGTTTATCTCTCACATATATATGTCTCTCCTCTCTTAGCATATTAGTATTTCTTTTTAAATTTTCTTTTAGTGGCTGCCCTAAAATTTCCAATATGCATTTATAACTAAACCATGTCTACTTCATAATAACAAATAAATATGGGTATATTTTATAATGACAAGTAATTGTGTGTATACTTCATAATAACAAAATAATTTGACTTCTTTTTTCCCAGATCATGTATCATTGCTGTCATTGATTTTGCTTTTATATAAGCATGTATGTGTGTGTGTTTGTGTGTGTGTGTATACACATACATATATATATTTCAGCATACATAATTAAATATCTTGTTGCTATTATATTTTATTGTATATATTTGAGGTATGCAACACTATATATATAAATGACTACTATAGTAAAACAAATTTACATATTCATCATCTCACACAGTAACTTTTTCTGTGTTTGTTAAAAGTACATAAAATCTACTCTCTTAATAAATTTTCATTATACAACATTATCAGCTATAGTTTTCATGTTGTACGTTCAATCTCTAGACTTACTTATGCTACATAACTAAAACTTTATATCCTCTGATCTTTGTCTCCCCATTTTTCCAACAGCCCTGCTCCTGGTAACCACCTTTCTCTTCTGTTTCTATGAATTTATGAGCATTTTAAAATTTTTTATGAGCATTTTTTAAGTTTTTGTTTTGTTTTTTAGAATACACATATAAGGAAGATAATGCAGTATTTTTCTTTTTATGTCTGGCTTATTTCACTTACTGTAATGTTCTCTCATTTCTCCAATGTTGTTGCAAATGGCAGGATTTTCTTCATTTGTTAAGGCTGAAATATAATATATATATGTCCATTTATTCATTAATGAACTAAAATTATTTCTATATCTTGACTGTCATGAATAATGCTGTGATGAACATGGGGGTGCAGCTGTGAGCTTTTCTTTAAGATCAGGAATAAGATAAAGTGGCCCACTCTTGCCATTTTGATTCAATGTATTACTAGAAGTGTTAGCCAGCTCAATTAGACAAGAAAAAATACATTGAAATCAGAAAGGAAGAAGTAAAACTGTCTCTGTTTGCAGATCATTTGATCTAATATATACAAACCCGAAAGACTCCACCAAAAAAAAATGTGTTGGAACTAATAAACAAATTCAATAAAGCTGCAGGATATAAAATCAACATACAAAATCTGTTGCATTTTTATACAATAACAAAAAGCAATCCAAAAAAATTAAGAGAGCAATCTCACAGCAGCATCAAAAATAGTTTTAAAACTTAGGAATAAATTTAGCCAGGAAGTGAAAGATCTGTACACCAAAAACTATATAACATTGTTGAAAAAATTGAAAAATACACAAATAAATGGAAAGATGTGTCATTTTTATGGATTGGAAAAAGTAATACTATTAAAATATTCATACTGCTTAAAGTGATCTACAGATTTCATGTTATGCCCAATATATTCTCAGTGGCATTTTTCACATAAGTAGAAAAAAACACTTCTAAAACTCATATAAAACTACAAAAGACTCCAAATAGCTAGAGCAGTTGAGCAAAAAGAGCAAAGTTGGAGGCATCAACTTTCTAATTTCAAACTGTATCACAAAGCTGTAGTTGAAACAGTGTGACACTGACATAAAAAGAGACACATAAACTAGTGGAACAAAAGAGAGAGACCAGAAACAAACCCAAGCAATATGCAGTCAATGAATTTTCAATAGATGCTCCAAAGATACACAATGGAAAAATAAGTTCTCCTATCTTACACCATACACAGAAATTAGCTAAAAATGGATTAAAGTGTAAATGTAAGAACTTAAGTCATGAAATTCCTGTGAGAAACTATATGGGCAAAGCTCCTAGAGATTGATATTGGTAATGATTTTTTGGATTTGATGCCAAAAGCACAAGCAACAAAAGCAAAAACAACCAAGTGGAACTACATTAAACTAAAAAAGTTTCTGCACAGAAAATAAAACAATCAACAACATGAAAAGGCAATCTAGAGAATGGGGGAAAATAATTACACAACCAACAAATATATAGAACAAATATATAAAACATTCATTTAAATCAATAGCAAATATATAATAACCAAATTATAAAATAGGCCAGGGATCTGAATAGAGATTTTCCCAAGGAAGATATTAAAATGGTCAATGGGTATAAAAGGTGACCAACGTTGCTAATCATTATGGAAGTGCAAATAAAAACCATAATGACATATTATCTAACACCTGCTAGTATGACTATTATCAAAAAGTCAAAAGATATGTGTTGGTGAGGATGTATGTAGAGAAAAAAGAACTCTTGTACACTGTTAGTAAGAATGTAAATGGGTACAACAATTATGGAAAACAGTACAGAGGTTCCTAAAAACTAAAAATAGAATTACCATATCATTCAGCAATGCCACTTCTGGTTATATGACTCCCGGAAATGATTATCTTATATAGACATTTTTCCGTGCTCTTTGCAGTAGTATTCACAATAGCAAATTTATGGAAACAACCTAAGTGATCATCAGCAGATGAATGGATACAAAAATGTGACATGTTTCTACATATATGTAATCACATTTAAAGTCACATATATATAATCACATTTATATATATGCATATATATGAATATTATTAAGCCTTTAAAAAGAAGAAAATCCTGCCATTTTCAGCAGCATGGATGAACTTTAAAAACATGCTGACCAGGCATGGTGGCTCCTGCCTTTAATTTCAGCAATTTGGGAGGACGGGGCGAGAGGGTTGCCCAAGCCCAGAAGTTCAAGACCAGCCTGGACAACAAGGCAAGACCTCCTCTCTACAATAAATCAAAAAATTAGCCGAGTATGGTGGTGCACGCCTATAATCCCAGCTACTTGGAAGGCTGAGGCAGAAAGAATCGCCGGAGCCCAGCAGGTCAAGGTTATGGTAGTCATGATCATGCCACTGCACTCCAGTCTGGGTGACAGAGTAAGACACTGACTCAAACAAACAAGTAACAACAACAAACAGAAAGACAAATACCACATGGCCTCTTTTATATTTGAAATCGTTTCTTTTTTTAAAAGTCAAACTCACAATAACATAGATTAGAATGGTGGCTACCAGGAACTAAGGGGTGGGGGAAAAGGAGAGATAGAACTTAAACGGTACAAACTTTCAATTATAAGATGAGTTCTGGAGTACTAATGTACAACATGATGACTTTAGTTAATAATAGTGTATTGTATATTTGAAATTTGCTGAGAGTAGATTTTAAGTGTTCTCACCAAAAAAACAAAAAGCAATAACTATGGGAGGTAATATGCTAATTAGCTTGACTGTGGTAACCGTTTAAAATGTAAACATATATCAAACATTATGCTGTATATATTTGACATATGATTTACACAATTTTTTTGTTTTTTGAGTTGGAGTCTCACTCTGTCGCCCAGACTGGAGTGCAGTGGCACGCTCCCGGCCACCATAGCCTCTACCTGCTGGGCTCCTGTGATCCTTCTGCTTCAGCCTTCCAAGTAGCCAGAACTGGCGCACACTACCACACACAGCTAATTTTTGATTTATTGTAGAGACAAGGTCTCACCAAGTTGCCCGGGCGGGTCTTGAACCCATGGCCTCAGGCAATCCACTCGTCTCGGCCTCCCAAAGTGCTGGGATTACAGGTTGAGCCACCAAGCCCGGCCGATATACACAATTTTTATTTGTCAATCATACATCGATATTGCTGAAACAAAATGAGCGGCCCGGCGTGGGTGGTGTCACCCTCCCCCTCCACAGTCAAGCTAATTAGCATATTACCTTACATAGTTATCTCTTTTTTTGCATAAAGGAATATAAAACGATTTATTGACCACTGTTCACCAGTATTTACAATAAAGGTGCATAACATTCTGATTACTACAAAGTTGTTTTTCCTGGTTTCTGCTGAACCAGTAAAGCAGATACTGAAAAGGCTTGAGTCTAAATGTAAGGAATGAGTTGGGGTAAAGAGAAAACATGCAAGTTAATAGTTTAGATTACAAGTTTGTTCACCCATTTATGACAGCAGACCCTAAACTGCCAACATTTCTAACCATCTGATTAGGCTTCCATGAGCCAAGTCTTAGACATTCCATGAATCATGACCTTTCAGTCAATATAGCACACAGATTTCAACTTTTTGTAAAGAAATGGCTTGCTAGAGGAATCGTTAAATGTCCATTTAAACTAAGTCTTGTTTAGCTAATTAAAACACACCAGGATTTATCTTGTTTCCTTATCTGAATGGTGAAATTGTTAGTAGTGATAAAATTTTTTCTTTTAGTCAATTTTTTTTTAACTTTTAAATTTTTCTGTTTTAAAATTGTGGGGTACAATTCAGGGTGAGGTATACAGGTTTGCAAACAAACCACTGCACTTATACATGTGAAATCTAATTTGGCTGCTTTTAAATCATCCAATTTAAACTGTTCAATTAATCCCAGAATCACATATTTAATTTGAAATGTTTGGCTTCAAAAAAATTTTCAATTTAACTTTAAGTGATTTATTTCTTCAGTTGCCCAGAATGACAGCATTTCAGAAACATGAGTTTACCCGAGATTTTTGTTTTGGTTAATGTTTAAAAACAATAATAAAAAAGAAAACCATCTGCATAATTTTTTTATGTATACATACACACAAAACAAAAAATCCAGCATGGTTCTTAGGCATATGAGAACACAAGTTCTGATTGAGTAATGACTATGGAAATTTCTCCCAACATTTAGAAAATCTGTTCTCTAGTGCAGAGGAAATACTATACCATGGTATCAAATTTTATTTTCTGATGAAGCAACTACAGAAAGCTTTTTTAAAAAATTTGTTCAAAGTAATCAGCGCTACTGATGCAACCCTCCCCCAACAAATCTCCCAATACTACTTTCAAAACAAACTTACCAACTTGATTTTCATTAGAATGTAGTTATTTCATCATACTAGGAAATCGAAAACCAAGACTCAGAATAAATAAATAAATAAATAAATATATATATATATATATATATATATATATATAGCAATGCAAACAATTATTGTGCTTCATCTTCTAGACAAGAATGCCAAGTTTCGCGCTCCTCATAAAAAGCAATTACAATTTGAGGACATTTCATATTTACTTCTTTTGCCAGCACCAAGTCTGCCTCAGCTTAATCTTTCCATTTCATGAGAAACATCAGTCTGTAGCATCAATTATTCTTTCAATATCAAGACCTTGGCAAAGTCCCTTGGTTTGTCAGCAACCTCTCTTTTCTTCTTTGATTTGCTGTCATCAGATTCACTGTCAGATAACGATTTTCTTTTTGTACCATCTTTTTCTTTACCAGCTTTTTGAGAATTAAGAAAGGTTTCAATTAACTCTGGACAATTTAAATTATCTTCAGACTCCAAAGTATCGTCGGCGTCTGTAAATTCCTTCCACTTCAGGAAATATTCCACTTTCCCATTCACTACTCGTCGATCCAGTACTTTTTTCACCACAAATTCTTCAGACTTTGCCTCTTCAACCTTTTTACTCTTTCCATTCTGTTTCCTTCCCATCTTTTGCGGGTGATTTTTTATTGCAAACTTCAAAAACTATTATTCACCGCCTCCCAGCTGCTCTGGGCTGCGGGGCTGTGGCATCTCAGGCCCGGTGTGCCTTTGTATTCAATAAACAAAACATTGATTTAGAAATACAGAATAGTTTAATGGTTACAAATACAGAATTGGAGTTAGACTCTCTGGATTTGAATTCTGATCATGTCACTTACTGGTTGTAGTATCTTGGGCAAGTTACATAACCTGCCTGTCTCAGTTTTTTCAACTGTAAGTTGAGGTTATGAATATTCAGTTTATGAGTTATGATAATTAAATGAACATATGCATACATATACATATTTATACAATACATATATACATATCTTATATCTTTACGTAGCAATCTTAAACATTAAGTACATATTTCATGTTCGCTATTATTATTCTAGGTGGTATTCTGGAGGCTATTAGCAAGGAATAAGAGAAATATAATTTTCACTGTCATGGAGCATACATCCTGGTGGGGAACTCTTATAACAATTTTCCGTTGAAAATAACTTTTTTGTTTCAATCCCTTTGTCTCTGTGTCTCTCTTTCTGTCTGTCTTTGTCTCATCTAGAAAATTTTTGTCATCGGGCTTGACCATTCTCTTATTGAAGTACTCTCTTCTCTTGATGACACTGTACTCTCTTAAATATTCCCTTCACCTTCAGTTATTCATCTTTCTCTCCTTTGCAGGTACACTCCTGTCTATATGCTCCTTATAGTCCTTATTCCCTGTTCTTATTTTCCTTTGTCACCCTAGGACTACCACTAATTTTGTCTCCAGACTTTATACCATTTATTCTTCATTCTGTTTCCAGAGTAATTTTTGCCACATATCTAACATTCTACCTCCTTGCTTAAGATCTTTTAATGCCTCTCTATAACATATGGGGTAAATAGCACGATACACAAGATTCTTCATGTCACAGTAACTTCCTTTATCTCTACCTTAACTTTTACTTGATATTCTAGAAATACCTCATTACTTGTAATTACCTATACTCACCATGCTATTTCTTGCTAGACTGTTTCATATCTAGAATTCTTGTTCTCTGGTCTGTACCTAGCTAACTCTTACTCATATTTTCAAATTTACCTCTTGTGTAACCTTCTTCAGGAAGTCTTCCTTGGTTACCTCTGGTTAAACTAAATGACCCTCTTCTATGTTCCCACAGTTTTCTGTACATATCTCTATAACCATTCCTACATATTATGGTGGTTTATTGTGTATATTTTTGTCTTCCCCACTAAGCTTAAAATGTATTTATTTATATTTGATATTAGCCAAAAAGCTGAGAAGTGATAAATCTTTATTTAATGACAAAAGTTATCCATGTTTTAATTTTCTTTTTTCAGATTCTGAACAAATCATGTAGGTGTAGAATACATAACACATTTGGAGAACTGCAAAAAGTTCAGTGTAGTTAGAGTAGTGTCTTAGTTCATTTGTTGCTATAAAAGAATGCCTGAAGCTGGATAATTTATAAAGAAAAAAAGTTTATTTGGCTCACAGTTCTTTAGGCTGTTCAAAATAATGGTGCCAACATCTGCATCTGATGAGTGTCTCAGGCTGTTTCAACTCATGATGGAAGGTGAGGGGCGAGCTGGAATGTGTAGAGTTACATGGCAAGAGAAGAAGCAAAAGAGAAAAAGGAGAGACATGCCAGACTCTTTAGCAACCAGCTCTCATGGAAACTATTAGAGTGAGAACTTACTCACTGCCATAAAAATAGCACCAAGTCGTTCACAAGGGGTCCACTCCCATGATATAAACACCTCTAGTTAAGCCCTACTTCCAACACTGGGGATCAAATTTCAACATGAGATTTGGAGGGTCAAACATCTAAACTATAGCAAGTAGAGTATGTCTAGAAAAGCACAAAAGTTATAAAAATAAACAAAAATAAGTCATGAAGAGTTTTATATACCATGCTAAGGAGATTCAATTTTGTCCTGAATAAAATCTATAGAAAGCTGTCAGAAGAATTTTAATCAGGGTACAAGGGTAACATTAATTTTAATAGAAATCACAAAACATGTGCTGCAATGGTGGAAGTTGAATTGGGTAGCACAATATTAGTGGCAGGGATTAAAATGCAGAAGACTATCAGATATGTCTACATGAGAAATGCCTGAAGAAAGGCAGTGATACTGGGAAGAGATGTAAAATGGTATATATATTAGAATCTGTACAACTTTGTGACAAATTGAATGTTTGGAGGGGTTGTTGAGAAATATAGATGAAAGAAAAGTGATTTCTCAATTTCTAAACATGAAATATTGGTGCCACCAACTGAAGTTAAAAACACCTGATGAGATATAAGTGAATATTTGTAGGGAGTTCCCTCAACAAATACTTACTGAGCACCTTCCATGTTCCAGGCATTAAGGATATATCAGGGAATAAATTGTTTTCAATGTTAGAAGGAGATAAGTCCTACAAAAAAGAAGCAGCAAAAAAAAAGTAAAGTGGTGGGAGGGGAGGACATTGGGAGGAGGTTTACAGTATTAAAAAAGGTAACCAGGTTAGCCTTCATTGAGAAGATGAGGTTTGAATGAAGATATGATGGGGAAAATGCAGATAACTGGGGGGGAGAATAATTTAGACTGGGGAAACAAATAGAAGATCCTGACATAAGATTGTAGTTGATGGGTTCAAGAAACAGCCAAAAAATCCATCATAGCTTAAGTAAAGTAGGTAGATATTTTAAAATTCAGAGAGAAATGTGGAGGAGGGGGTTAGTTCATGTAAAAACTCATAAACCATTGTAATAATTTTAGATTTGTAGAATTTGAGATTTCTTTGGAACATCCAGAGGGAAATTCCTATAAATAGTTGTTTACGATGGTCTGGACCTCAGGACAGGTTTATGCAAGAGTTTCCATTATACAGATGGTAGTTGTAGCCATAGAAGTGGACAAGATATCTCAGAAATAATGTGTGAGAAAATGTAGTGCCAAAGATGCAACATGGGGAATATCAACATTGAAGCAGTGAGTGCAGAAAGGGAGGCCATGCTGCATTTCAAACACAGGTGCTCATGTTCAAAACCTACCATTGGCAATGATGTCTGTGCAGGAATTTATACTTTAATTCTTTACAACTTTTTGAAGAATGGTCATAGTTTATCATGTAAGTTGTCTCAGTAAGCAAAAAATCATTATGGCCCGGAATGCCTTTTTTAAAAGTGAAAAATCAATTGACCTTGTATACTTTTTTTCTCTTAGGTGAATTTCTTTCTTTCCATCACTATATTTGCTCCTAGCTGGGTGACCTATGGTAAGGTGCTGTTACCTAAAATGTTTTTTTGTTTTGTTTTGTTTTGTTTTTTTTTAGTTGGAGTCTCACTCTGTCGCCCAGACTGAAGTGCAGTGGCCACTCCCGGCCACCGCAGCCTCGACCTGCTGGGCTCCCGCGATCCTTCCGCCTCAGCCTTCCAAGGAGCTGGAACTACAGGCACGCGCTACCACGCCTGGCTAATTTTTGATTTATTGTAGAGATGAGGTCTCACCAAGTTGCCCAGGCGGGTCTTGAACCCGCGGGCTAAGGCAATCCACTCACCTCAGCCTCCCAAAGCATGGGATTACAGGCTGAGCCACCGAGCCCGGCAAGAATTATTTTTTGGAGATTTTTCTTTTTGGAGAAAATTATCTCAAGTATGTTTAGGATAACAGCTGGGGTCCCAAGACCAAGGTGTAAAGTATAAAGCAAAGTTTGCATAATTTACATAATAATAAGAGGGGAATTTTGAACTGTGTGTGGATAGTGAGAGAAGGAATCTGAGAAGCAAAGAGAAAGGTGAAGGTGAGGAGGAAAGAGGAATAAAACTGGAAATGATCAAGAATGCTGATTGTGACTTTTTCTGTGTTCTCTGAAAATTTCAGTAAAGCATCTATAAATGAAAAAATTCTTAGTGAGATTCAAATTTTTGTGGGAATTGGGAATAAGAATTTGTACTGGGATTGACATGACCTGGAAATAAAATAGAAGTAAAATGAAACAGCATATAAAAAGCCAGGGATGGGAGTTTTCCCAGCTTATATTAGAGAGCCAGTTATGACAGTGAAACAATGTAAAGGAAAAAGAAATCAATTTTCTAGTGATTCTTTAGTCAACACCAACAACCATAGTAAAATTATTATTGTAAAAGAAAAAATTGCACAAAACGCTGGCTTAAAATAGCAAGGAAGACTTTATTCAAAATTATTGCACTAGAGAAGAAACAAATAAATTATCCATATTGTAAAGAAACAAGTAAAATTATCTCTGTTTGTATATGACATGATACTATATGTAGAAAATCCTCAAGATTCCACCAAAAACAATCCTATTAGGACGAACAAGCAAAATTAGCAAAGTTGCTGATACAAAATCAACACACAAAAATCAACTGTGTTTCTATAGTAACTATGAATAATCCAAAAATAAAATTAAGAAAACAATTCAATTTAAAGGAGCATCAAAAAGAATAAAATACTTAGGAAAAAACTTAACCAAGGATGCAAAAGACTTGTACACTGAAAACTACAAAATGTTGCTGAAAGAAACTAAAGACACAAATAAATGGAAAGACATCCATTGTTAATGTCTTGAAAGACTTAATATTGTTAAGATGTCAATAATATTAAAAGTGATCAAAAAACCCAATTCAATCCTTATCAAAATTTCAGTGGTGTTTTTTGCAGAAATAGAAAAGTCCATCCTAAAATTCGTATGGAACCTTAAGAGAACCCGAATAGCCAAAACAATATTGAAAAAGAAGAACAAAGTTAAAGGTCTTGCACATACTTCCTGATTTCAAAGTTTATTACAAAGCTACAGTAATCGTAACAGTGTGATACTAACATAAAGACTAGAGAGTCCCAGAAATAAGCCCTTGCATATATGGTCAAATGATTTTGACGAGGGTACTACTTTCCAAAAGACCATCAGAATGGCTAAATATTAGAAATGAGAGTTTTATTGTCAATATCAGTTTCCAAGCCAGGAAAGAAAGTTTCCAGTGTAGACCAAGTGCTCTGTCCTCTAATAAGGGAAAAAACAGTTCTGGTTTCATGCCACACAGGATCTGTATTATACATATTCAACAGATTTGGGGAGAAAATTTATTTATGAGAGGAGCTGAGTAATGGGTAAATATATATGTAACATACATCTCATGTTCACTTTGGGGTGGGGATTTAGAATTAAAATGAAATGAAATTTGGCTCTTCATGTCAAAAGGTTTGTGTGCAATTTCTATAAGTCAGTTGAAGCTGATCTAACATCTGCAATTGCTTATCAGAAGAGAATGCTTGTAAGGCCAGTCCTTTGTCCAATCACAGTTGTAGTGGTCTGGGTTGTAGATCAGAGCAGACAGTTTCTAGTATTAGGGAGTTTTGCTGTCAGAATTTAGAAATTTGCCAAACCGCTGGGCCCTGAATCCTAAACCTGTAGGTAAATTTGTTTTAGTTGATAAACGGCGTCTATTTTGGTCTCTCACATCACAGTGCCAAGACCATTCAATGAGAACAGGAGAGTATTTTCAACAAACTGTGTTGGGAAAATTGTATCTCCACAGGCAAATACATAAATAAATAAAGTTTGACCTTTACCTTATGCTACATACAAAAATTAGCCAGAGTGAAGCAAAGGCCAAACATAAGAGCTAAAACTACAAATTTTTAGAATAAAACA
>CAUYQG010076996.1:0-10070 GCA_963574415.1 Tarsius wallacei | reverse complement strand
ACCCTAAATAATCACTAACCTAAGACTTAGACACTATAATATTAAAACTGCCTATCCTACAATTCTTCTAAGTGTATTGTATAAGCTTAACTCAATTCTACTAGACTAAAAACCTCACACCAATTATAGCTAGAGCCAGTTTGAAAGGATGTGGCTCAGTCCAGGATACAGGCTGGGTTCTTAGGAATGTGGCCCCGTCCAAAGTACATGGTGGGCCACTTCTCGGAACGGCTGATTACAATCTCTTAACAAAATGGCTATTCTAAAATCTCATTCTCTATATATCTATACTAAACTTAAACATTTGATTCTAATACAAAAAGGCTTGCAATTACATTAAGGCTCTCGAATGTGACCTGAGTTGGAAGTATGCTTATCAAAAACCGCAGTCTATGAGAAACAGAAACAATGAGTTTCCAAAGTTAAACCATGTCTGCCGTAGTTTCAGAGCCTCATACTTAAATCATTAGAGTTCTTTCTGGTTATATATGCCAAATGGTAAAAGAGGGGGGTGGGGTCAACAGCTCCCGAACACATCCTAGTGGTCTCGGGGTCCACGGCCCTCCCTGATCCCTAACGCTCAGTGGGCCTCCGTGGCCGGCTCCCAACATTCCTATCCATGAACAAAAAATGTATCTGAATTTATTATTTACATCTTTGGTTTCTTTCATCAGAGTTTTAAAATTTCTTCATATATGTCTTGTATGTCATATATTTGTATCTAAGTATTTTTTGGTGCCAATGTAAATGGTAGCGTGCTTTTGATTTCAAATTCCAATTGCCCATTGCTGGTACGTAAGAAAGCAGCTGATGTGTATAGTAAGCCTGTATCCTGCAACCCTGCTATAACTGCCTATTCTACAAGATTTTTTTGTTAATTCTCTGATTTTCTACATAGACAATCATGTCATCTGCAAACAAAGACAGTTTTATTTATTTCTTCCCTATATTTCCTTTTCTTGTATGCCTTTTATTCCCTTTTCCTGTCCTACAGGATTAGCTAAAACTTCTGTTATAACAGTGAATAGGACCAGTGAGAGGGACATCCTCGCTTTGTGCCTGATTTTTGTGTGAAAGTGTCTAGCTTCTTATTTGTTTTTAACATGGAGCTATTTGACAAATAATAAGAAATTAGCTGCTCTACCACAATAAAAAGAAAAATCTGCTCATTCAAACAGGCCCAGGTGTGTTCAACAGCTATATACATCTCTGAGGAGGCCCACCCTCTCTCATTAAGAACCAGTCTAGGACGCTCAGGCTCCAAGAGAGCAGCTTTAGGCTGCAAGCCCAGGGGACCTTTCCCTGTTGCTCATCTAAGACAAGAACACTTGAAGAAAAGTCAGCTCTGCTGTTTGCAAGCTAAGTTATCCTTCAGCCATGCTGGCATGCTACACAACAGGTCTACTCTATGAGACACAAGTTATAGTCTCCCAAGAAAAGCCAAAACTGGGGACATCTTCCCAGATGTTTAATGACTGTCATTCTTGAATTCCAAAGAACACAACAAAACACACTCTACACTCAAATAAGAATTCTGAACAGACCCCACCCAGAAAAGCAGAACTAGTCATAAGAGGTGTCAAAGAACAGTGAACACTAATGCCTTAAACGTGCACCTGCACAGAAGGCACTATTGAGGACCACCTACATGTAGGGCTCTTGGACCTACCAGGCCCTCCATACTCCAACTGCATGTCTGTGTGAGGCCAGACTTACTCCACAGATTCCAACAAAACAGAACATAGCAGACACAGACATAAGAGCCCTGCTCTCTTCTATGTCAACACTGAAGAGACTTGCAAAAATGTTAAAAAAAAAAAAAAAGTCATTCTTCTCACTAAATCTTGTTTAGTATTAGAAAATAAATTTTTCATAAATACATTTTATGCTAACATGCAATTAGTTGTTTAATGAGATTATAAATATAATTATAAATAATCTCATAATTTTCAAAAATGATAAATACTGATAGATTTGACAGTCCCCCATCCCCCACAAATAAAAGCTCTTTATTCTCAATAATTGTTTAGTGTTAAGGGGTACTGAAACCAGAAACCTAGAGAAATGCTGGTGAAGAGAAAGGAGGATGTCCAGCATGTTCAGGTGGTAGGAGTCCAATCTGTGGTAGATAACATGATGAATTCTTACCCATCAGCTCTTGCAATGATGCGTGTGTACTTATCAGAACACGAGTGAAAAATGTCTTCATGAAGAGGGAAACATACTTAGCAAAGAGTCTTGAATATGAGCTTCTAGGAGATGAGTCTCAAGAATCTCCACTTTTAGGTTCTTTTCCCCAAAATAATTTGCAAGCAGCTAGGCGAGAACCTGTGAAATCCTGGCACTTGGGAAGATGGTCAAGATCCAGACCATACAACTGAACCCTCTCCAGTTCACACCAAGCACAATGAGGTTTAAAGAGACATTCGAAACGCCAAGACACTGACCAACATCATCTAGTCATGGTGAAGTCAACACTGTTCTTTCTACAGACTCTGCTAAACTGTGTTTCTTGACCACAGTATTAGAAAGGGTCAGCAATGGAGGTCTTATGACCCAAGAAAGTAACCCATGGCTAATCAAGCTTTAAAAAGCACTGCCAGTCAAATGCGGTGGCTCACACCTGTAATCCTAGCACTTCGGGAGGTGGAGGCAAGAGGATTGCCTGAGGCCCAGGGGTTCAAGACCAGCTCTCGTCTCTACAATAAATCATAAAATTAACTGGGCATGGTGGCGCATGCCTGCGGTTCCAGTTACCTAGAAGGCTGAGGCAGTGGGATCACCTGAGTCCAGCAGGTCGAGGCTGTGGCGGCCATGAGTGTGCCACTGCACTCTACCCTGGGCGACAGAGTGAGACTCTGACTCAAAAAAAAGAGAAAGAAAGGAAAAGAAAAAGTAGTGCCCAGCAAGAGACAATGTGATGGGAGGCTGCACACAGGCTTAGAAGACTGCCAGTCCTGAGCTCACAATCAGATTCCAGCCTGAACCAGCTCCATGACCTTGGGGAAACCGCTGCAAAACAGGAGGCACACCACCTAGCATGCAGAGTTAGTGCAAGGGTCTGGGGAGGTTACACATGGAAGTTCCTGGCACCCATAGGTGCATAGTAAATGTCTGTTTCTTTGTTCCTACTCTATGTTACCCAGTTTTATAACAGGATCTAGCGAGAACCTGCTGAGGTAGACAGCACCAACATGAGTCCTCGACAATGGTACGCACCAGTGCCCTCCCTTGGACCAAGTCTACTCAACTGCCCCAAACATCCACCCTCCAGAGGCCCCTGTTCTCCAACAGGCAGACCCTGAGCCAGGTGCACTCCTCAGAGAGGGGTCTCGTCCCCAGCTTTGCCACCTCGCCCCAGCCCATCTCATCTGGGTAGAGTGGCTGAGGCCACTGCAGGAGGGGACACAAGCTGATTTTATGTTCTGCCAAAGAGGGGAAGGAAAGCGTACTCAAGTTGCCTGACGACATCTCCGCACTTGTACATCAATCATCAGTATGCATGTTTTCCAGGCTTGTGTGTGAAAAGGAGCCAGCAGCGGCCAGCTTTACAGTTGAGGAGAAAGCTCCTGGGTCAGGGCTAACAAAGTTCAAAAAGAGCTACCAGGAAACGTGAGGGGAGTAACCATAAGAGGCTGCTGACCGGACATGAGCAAGGAGGCCTCGTGGACTGGGTGCCCCGCCTCAGTCTTCCCAGACAGCCAGCAACTCCCGACAGCCCCGGCCCTTCTCTGGGCTCGTGCTGCAGGGTGTGCAGGGTGTGCCCAGGGCCAAGCTCACACAAAGCCCCTTCAAAATAAGCAAGAAAATGGAAGTCTAGGGCACCAAAAAATTTAGAGACCAAGCAACAAGGGCCCTTATTCTCATCTTAAAATAATAAGCAACAACACTCAATTATTTATTTCTGTTTTGTCTCCCAAAAGTCTGAGGAAATCTGGACTCCAATCTCACCTTCACTGGGGGCCAATACAGACATTCACTGTGAAAGGACAGAAGTGGCCCCAGGTGCCCTCTTCTCAAATATAAATGGCTCTCCAGACACTATTTCCTTATGTGGGGCGCTGAGACTGGGCGTTCTCTACGCTTTAACAAATGTCGCACAGCGGCACGTATGCACAGCTATTCTCCTCAGCCACTACCTCCATACAAGTAATGGCTGCACGCGACTCCACATACTTCTTCCTCCTTCCCTTTTTGCAACTGGCACACACACCATCCCTGGCCCTTCTCAGACTTCAACACCTCAGAGAGAGCTGACCAACACCATCTTTGTCCAGGCACAGATGGATCTGTGCCATGGCAGTGCCTGAAAGCCTCAGTCAGAAAGAGATGAGCTTTCTCAGCAGTCCCCGGGCCACCTCTAAAACGCTTCCTCAGGCTCCAAAAAAAGGTTGGACCCATGATCAGAATGGGAACTTCTCAGGTAAAGTCACCCTGGCCCCTGGATTCTGGACAGTGCTACCTGACCCTGGAGGTTCCACAGAGGGGGAACCGGGCAGGCAGCGTGCAGGGCAACTGTACAAGGTCCACATGCTCACAGTCATGACAAAGCATTTCTGTGCCAGACACCACCATCCTGGTAACAGAGCTCAGAGCAGTGAGTTATGGACCCACCATCCAGGGCCATGCCCTCCCTGCCGCCCCTCCCCAGACTCTAACCATCTGATGCTAACCCCGATGCGCCTCACTGTGATTGATGTTACGAAGATTTTATGGAGGGTGGGAAAGAAACGTCACAGCTTATTTTTTTAAGTTGTACAGCTTGCCACAGAGGATTGAGAGAATGTAGAAGAGTGTAACACAGGTTTCGAAATGTAAAGAAAAAAGGAAAGGGCACATACCAACCACCCAGGGTGGCACACTCTTCCCTGACCCACCAGTCCTACGTTCTCTGTCCACACTGAGCCTGCCAGTTCCTACGCTGCGGCAGCGTTTCCAGCCACTGCCTGGACAGGCACCTACTCAGACCGGAGCCCATTCAGCCAGATGAAGTGAGGCATCCTCAGAACTGCTGCGAGGCAGGCACTGCAGCCAAGTGGCCAGGGGAAATAAGTACTTCAGCATGGAGAGGTTTAAAAAGATTTTATTGACAAAACTGAAGGAAAACCACATGGAGAGGTGGGAGTTTGGGGCATGAATGCCAAACTCACATTTCCAGCTTATTAAGATCAAGTCAAGCTCGGGGCAAGGAAGCAAGTAAGGATTCGCCTACAGGGTCACCTTCTGGATTCCACGTCACCTGTGGCTCATCACCTCTGTCGGAACACCCCAAGGCCCCAGGGACTGATCAAGACTGAAATGAAGATACCAACATACCACTACTTATCCAGCACCTCACACGTGTGGGATTGTACTTAACCTTCAAAGAAACCTAAGAAGGTTGCAGTTAAATCTGTCACAGATAAGGAAACTAATGCTCAGAGACAAGTGAAAGGAACAGCCAGCAGGGGACCCAGTAACAAGTCCCTCTCCTGGTAACAACAGTGCCATTCCCTTAGTACCCACTAGTGTCAGAAACTTCCATGATCTCCAGTTCTCCAACAATCATGCAAGCAGAAGTCATGGGCCTGATTTTCCAGATGAAAAAGCAGCAGCGATTCCAAGAACCTAAGGACATGGGAGAGTCGACATCCATCATCGCTAAGAGGCCTGGGATCCCAGTCAGGACAAGCACAGTCTCCCCCTCACAAGCAAACATTCTAGAGTCAGGCAGGGAGGGAGGGAGAAAAAGCAGGTGACTCTGTCTCAGTCTCAACTTCCCACACATGGTCAGCCCGCCCAGCAGGGTGAGGACTGTGAGGAAGGGTCACACACCAACAGAACCTTGGAAAGCAGGCTCCAAGAGGCCCTGGAGCACCGCAGCTCCTCGGGAGTCAAGAAAGGTTTCAGGGCGCTGGATGCCCCAACCCCTTGAGCAGCACCTCAGCCAGTAGACGCAACCTGAGCCCTGGCCCTGGGGTGACACTGCCCCAGCAAGCTGCTCGCGCCACCTGCTGGCCTGAGCTGACGGGCTCTGTCAGCTCTTTTTTCTCTCCAGCAACAGCACTCAACTACCTGGGCCGGAAATGCACTCGTGGCCAGGCTCCAGAACCACCCTCCTCTGGGTTCCCGGGCTGCAGCCCAAGATTTGCTAGGAAAGGAGGGCTGCCGCATCCCAGGCCACAACTGGGGTGCCCTCTTGCTCTCGGTCAGTGCAGCCGACTCTCCCAGCCTTGGCAATGGCCCAGAGGGTGCTACATCTTGCCTCTGGTCTCTAGAAGAGCCAGCCATGGGCAACTGACTGGGACACTGAGAGTGTGAAAATGACTACACACATGCTGAGAGAAGCTGCCAGGGGCCGGGCTGGGGCCAAGAGAGATTGCTGGAAATTCCCAGAAGAACCCAGGCACTGTCCTTCAAGGCCATGAGGGTATGCGGTAAGCCATGCTTCGGGAGACTTCAGGCCAGTAGTGCTCCAGCATGGGCCAACAGGAAGGTCTCTGAGACATGTCAGCTACAGCTCGGGGTCACACTTACTTCTGACCTTCGTATAAGGTGTCTAAGGTTCTATGGGCTATTCAGACCTGTCAGAGATAAGAAAAAGTAATTCCATGTTTTAAAAGGTAAAAGTGAAAAATGATAAGAGATTAGAAAAATCTGTATTCTAGGTTTTACTCCATCAATGACCCAGGGTGGAGTCTCTCTGCCCTTCTCTGGGCCTTAGTTTCCCTGGATTCTATAGGACCCTCTAACTCTGTGGTCTTTTCATCAGACCCTATGGAGTCCATGACCTGCACCTCTATCACGCACCAAACCACAGACCAGGTGGATGTGGCTATGCTTCTGTGGGTTCCAAAGCCCTCAGTCCCCCCCCAAAGGACCTGCTTGCTTCAGTGACCTGTGCTTGGCTCAAGCCCAGACCCACACAGATCCCAAACCCCAGAGGCTTTGTGGATGCCCCTCCAAAGGTCTCTCACTCTCGTCAGTCCTCAGCGTCTTCCCCCGGGGCCCACCAGGCCAACATCCCAGAAGCAAAGGCTCAGCCACACTCACGAGTGCCCAAACACAGAAGAGTGAAACAGCATCCCTTCCAGCAGCCCCGTCAGCCCTCACACCTCCTCACATAGGACCCTCCTGATGACCCTGCAGGAAGGAGGAGGCCGGCACCTCTCCCCACCACTCAGAAAGGGGGCACAGCACCAAGGCTGACTCAAGAGACAGAAGCACAGAGGTCACTTGGTGCAGGACACCAGATGACAGAGACACCTCTGACACCAGAGGGTGGGAGGCGAAGGGAAGAAAGAGGTCAGGCATCCCTGGCATGGGCTGCAGCCTCCCCACAAGAGAGGCCCCGAGCCAGGCTCAACCTCCCAAAACTAAGAGCCTCATCTGCCTTAGATGCTTCCTCCAAGCGGGCAACAGGTAGCACAGGTAAGAGCTGTCCCCAGGTCCCAGAGCAAAGCCAGGTCCACACGAGAAGAAAAGCAGAGGAGTGACAAGTCCTCAGTGGCTGCAGATAAGGAAAAAACAGCACCCGCACTGGCCAGCCTCTGCACACTGGGGAGGGCTGGGCAGGCCAGCTAAATAACCCTGGGACCCGATGGCTTCTGGAATAATCTCCTATGGTAACTGCTACAGAACTAACCATTCAGAAAGTGATTGCATTTGGGGATGAAATTTTTTTCTAGTGCTTGAATAAAAGGGGGAGTTTCACATTTTATCCACTTCCACATCCCTTAACAATAAAAACTTATTTAAAAACCCATGAATATGTAAATACCATTTTAAATATGGAAATGCAAAACATGCAAGGAAACAGTCTGGGTGTGAAATATTAATGGCATCTCATCTTGCTGAAAGAGGTACAAGCTGGCTGAAGCACCCTGGCCAGCACCCTCAGATCCCAGCAACAGCTGAGGCTAACAGAGCAACGGAGCAGCCATGTCCTTGCCCAGAGGGTTCTGCCTTGGGGGGAGTGTGACCAGGCCACCCGCCATGAGCAGGACCTAGCCTCAGCCACAGCCTGCCTTCACCCCTACAGAGTAACTGGTGCCCCAACCAGGTGGTAATCCTGCACTAGGCTGGCAACCGCCAGACAACCTGGCAGCGTCTGCCCGTAAGCCCAGACTTTCCTCTGTGGCCCAGATGGGCTGGACTCTCCCTTAGGAGAAGCAGGCTTGACTTCAGCCCAGAAGCCGGCTGTGGTCTGAAACATGAGATCACCTCAGACAAGTCCCAGGGCCACAGAGGAGAGGCTACAGCCCACCTGAGTGGACAGATGAGCACCCAGAGTCCACATCCCTTGCCCCCTGGATGTCATTAATCCTGATCGGGGAAACAACTAGAGAACCAAGAATGCCCTGCATTAGGAGAAGGAGGCAGAACAAACCCCCCAGAGAGACACCTGTGATAGATGCCCACTCACCTCAAGGTCTTTCCATGACACACTCTCCTCCCTACTGCCTCTCCTCTCTCCCTCTAATTGGCCACAAAATTTACAGGCCTGGCACCAACACCCCCACTGAGGCAACCACGGGAGGAGGTTCTGAGAGGAGGGAACGGGAGCAAGTGGCTGCAAATGCTGCAGGCACCACCTCACGTCCAAGTCTGGGCACTGCAAGCAGGTGCCCGTACCCTGAGGCTGCTCTGCACTGACAGCCCGAGGAAAGTCTAGCCCCTTCCACGCAGCCCAGACACTGTGACAAGTGCCAAGAGTCCCAAAGAGAAGAAGACTGAGAACCAAAAGGACGGGCAGACCCCAACAGATGGGTCAGGGTCACCAGGACAGCTATACCATCGGCCTAGGTAGGACACAGGCGTGACCACCCCACATACGAAGGCATGTTCCTCATGTTCCCACAAGTGACACCACTCTGGAGCACCTGATTTCACTGAGGAGCCCAGGTTAAAGTCTGAGTTGTTAGACCCCAGGCACAGGGCTGGTGAGCCCACTGGGTCCCCAACGTGTTCCTGCAGAAGAGAAACTGACTCAGAAGAAAAACAACTCTCTAAAGGCACACACTAATAAGACTGACTAAAGCCCCCTGATGCCAAGCTGTGAAATGAGGCTAGCTGAGTGTCCGCACCACAACCACCATCCTGGAAGGCAGACTGGATTGTGGCCTCCATTCTAGAGACAGAGACAACGAGCTTTGAAGGATGATCTGGTGGGAAATCCCGGCCCACGTCGTGGACTGGCAGTTCTTAGGAGGCCTCAGACAAGGTCTGAGCGCTCAAGAGTGCTTCCTTCCAGAACAGACATAAACCGGCCTGCCCAGACTCAGCACTGCCATGCATCACACGCACATTACTGCTCCAGGAGGCCACATGAGGGCTCACAGTCAAACACTCTCTCTTCACAAACATTCCACCTCTTACACTATTTTCTACGTTTTGTGATTTTCCTCCAAATCTTTGGCTTCAGTACTGCAAGATCTAACTCAAAAAGCCACTTCCTCCAGGAAATGTCTCCTGATCTACTTTGCAGCCAGAAAATAAATACACCTATCCCACAGAACACATGCCCTTCACATTCTTCAGTGCTTCTGTATCAGTGTGTGTGCAGGAAGAAATGTGTTTGTATACACACATGCACACTCTCACACATACCTCCCCCCTTAATTCCTCCCTATGGACAGATTATCTGCATCTCTCTCTCAGAACCCCACTGGGCCAGCGCTCAGTCAAGGCTTACACAGAAACGACGCACACTCCAGAGCGACCACCTTGCACCCACGCCTGCCCTCTGAGGCCACTGGAATCAGAGCCCTCACTGAGCAGACCCCCAGTTCCCTATACTCTGACCAAGTAACAAACCTGGAGCACGAGAGGCCTCCAGGTGCTAGTGAAGGGAAATGAGACAACTCTCACTCAGGCATAAAGTTCTTTTTTTTTTTTTTTGAGTTGGAGTCTCACTCTGTCGCCCAGACTGGAGTGCAGTGGCCGCTCCCAGCCACCGCAGCCTCGACCTGCTGGGCTCCGGCGATCCTTCCGCCTCAGCCTTCCAAGTAGCCGGAATTACAGGCACGCACTACCATGACCGGCTGATTTTTTATTTATTGTAGAGATGAGGTCTCGCCAAGTTGCCTAGG